>BGPR01013465.1:0-10743 GCA_013235015.1 Araneus ventricosus
AAAAAAATATAACTTCATAAATTGGCCCAATAAAAACAGCTCTCGGAAGCTGAGGGGGGGGGGACTTATTTCTGAAGTGAGCAGTATGTCAATTAGATGAACATAATACGAGAAGTGAAGCAATCCCTTTTGTAATTTTTGAAAATTAGAGTCGAAATCTGGCTACGGGAAACTTCAGGATAATACTGTCTTAATTCTAAAACAATTTAATTAACCCTTTGCAAGCGAAGTGTCTTTTACATGGCACACACGATATTTGGTGTTGTACTCGCGTCCACATATCAATTGCACAACATCCGATTAGTATTTCGCCTACAAAACCGAAAAATTAGATTGCATCTTGTTTAACTTTCTAAAAAGAAAAAGCTGACTGAATGAGATGGAAATGACGACTGTGAGGCCTTTTGTAGAACTACTGACATGGGAAAATGTGGAAACATCTGGATGGACATAAATTTTTCGGAGATGTACTGTTTATGGTTGGGATAACGCATTTTGCTCAGGAGTTGTAGTTTATTGTCCCCACACTAAATAAAGAAGTACATAAGTTGTAGAAAGGATATGATTGAAAGTAGTGCTTTCTTCTACTTTTTCTATTATTATTATTATTCGTTAGATAATTTCCGGAATATTTTGCCATTTAGTGACGGTAAAAGGATCTGCAAATTCTCTTAAAAGCATAATATATTTTTAAACGTTTACTATTAAAGCATTGTACTGCTTTTAAATTTTCGATGTTTCGTAGAGTACCAATGTTCTTGACATTTCTGCTCAATTTGGATATGCAATGAGAAGCATGAGTAATAAAATTGTTTTAGCTGGAGAAAAACTTACCCGTTTTAATATGAGTTTTAACCATCACAACTATTTTCATTAGACTCATGCTGCAGATATGCTATCGGTGTTGCATGTTATACCCAAGGTTTGGCTTAGTCGTTAAAGTAATGCGCTTCGATCCAAAACCCCGATATTCTATCCTTGCTGTCAACCGCAACAAAACATTGGCGGAATAGGCATAGTTTTCAATTTGCCATTGCATTTCGTATAGATGTTAGCGATTCAAAAAAAAAAAAAATGAAAGTATGAATGACATAGATTTTAAAATGGTATTTCGTTTAGTTGAATGAATTTAATTTTGGAATAGTTTCAGCACCTTTCAGATTACATAATTTTCCAGAATTACCACACTCTATCCACAGACGGTAGAAAGATTTTGTCTATTCAAAGAGTGTTGTCGTGATTCTGATAAAAAAAAAAAAATTCAAGTTCTAAAAGTAATGGGTAAGAAATGTTGAGAACTTACCAATTATACCTGGCCTTAACAAGCTGAGGGTTCCGTTTATGAAACTAGTCAAACCTATGACTAGTGTTAGTCTCTTCATGCCCAAGCACTCTGCTTGCAAAACAAAAAATAATGTAATGGAAGATCCAACGGCCAGACCGTTTATAGCAGATACTGCTAAAATTACTGGTAGAGAATATATGACAGGATAAATCTGGTATAATACACCTAATATAGCCAAATTGAGAGCAACCATGGCTTTTCTGCTTATATAATTTCGATCTGTGATCCAACCCAAGCAAGCTCTTCCAAAGAAATCAGTAATTGAGAACATGGATATAATATATATCCCTTTGCTTTCAGGAATTCCTTTATCTTTTGCAAAGTCTACTATTACCATGAAGAAAGAATGAACGCCTAGAAAATAAATACACATGGTGAAAGTGATGAGGTGGAATATAGGTTGTTTCAGAATGTTCGAAATGGAATGAAAAGCTCTGCTCCTTGCGGTATCGCCTTCTTCCAATTCTTTTGCATTTGTCTTTGGTGCAACATTTATTTGATTATTGCTCATAAGAGGTTTCTTAACCTCATGGTCATTTTTAATAAAATTACTGTCATAAGTTGTGTGATTCTTATCCGACTCAATTTTTGCATCTGAACCATCGAAGAGGACACTATCATTATTGCTATACAGCGTGTCTGAGTTTGTGTTCTCACTTGATTTGTCTACAGTTAGAGAAGAAGAAATATCTTGCAGCGACTCGTTCGCATTGTCGGTTGTTTCACACAAAGTAGATTGTTGCGTTGTTGAATTTCCTTTCTCGAGTGAAGATTGGTTGCTTTCTGAATAGTGGTCTGTGATGATTTTATATACAGTTGGGATTGCTGATTCTTTTGATTCATTATGGCCATCATCAGAAGTAGACACCCCAGAATCTTTGGCATCCGAACCCTCTTCTAAAAGCTTGACTTTCGTCTCCTTGGCCTTTTCGATCCACGACGGAGCCCGCAGAAAACACGAAGCTACGAGTGTGTTCATGACTACTCCACTGAGAAGTAGGAAACTTTCTCTCAATGAGTACTTTTCCAACATCCATTCCATCGCGGCTGGAAAAACCAGAGAGCTCAGAGTTCCACCGGAGAATGCCAAGCCAATAGCCGTGGCTCGGTGTTTCACGAAGTATTGATTGAGAGTCACTGGAACCAGAGTGACAACTAATCCGAATCCCAGACCTGTAATGAAAATTATTCGTATTAATAGTCTCGTATATCTTATCAAGAAATTTTAGTTTCATTACAATTTTTAAGAATTTTAAACGACTTATATAGTGTCTTTCCCGTCAAATGAATTCACTTTCATTTTCTCGTTCATTGAAAGAATCAATAAAAAAAAACCTTTGGAGAAAATTAAGTTTCGTCTCAGAAAAAGAACACTCCATACTCTGCGCCTAAAATCATTACGATTCCTTATAATTTGAGCAGGCACGGAATGGAAGAAGCAAATAAAATTCAACCTTCCCTAAAGACCTCGGAACTGACATCGCTTATCGCTTTTTCTAAACCGATTTTGAATTGGAATCGAGGCATTTGAATAGAAATACTAATACACAAGAGAGTAATTCTTAAATAAAAATATTAATGCATAAATTTTAAAAAGCAGAAATGTTAACAATAATAATGGTATTCTAATATGTAAATGCATCTAATAATAATAATGAACAAGAGTGTGCAAGAGAATTAAACAGTAATAAAAAAATATAAAACTAAAAAAGGGCGAACTTTTTGAAAGTTCATCATAAAGAGTTCGTATTAAACAAAAAGAAAAAAAAATCTTGGAAAGTCAGCTGCAAAATGTCAACATAAAGTTCTTTAATTGTTGTTTGAAAGGAGCACGCACTGTCTGTCCGCCAAGAGAACTCTCACCGCCAAATTGTCTAGTTTACGGTGATCGCTATAAAAACAGGTTATCGTAGGAAGAATCCATTTCTAGTAGGTAGAAGTTCATTCAAATTTGTTCCGCCGCAAACTGGCGCCAAGAATTTAAAAAAAACTCCGACTTCCGTTGGATTCCTCCTATTTGAAATGGATATTCCCTAGCATAACCAGTTGCTATAGCGACCGCCGTAAACTAGACAATTTGGCGGCGACAGTTCTCGTAGCGGACAGGCAGTAGTTACAAAAGCAACGTTCATAAGCTGTTGGGGTTGAAAGAAAGAGCTTAGAGGCACACATTTCAAGACATACTAATACTATTGAGTTTCAGATTTATTAATATTCTATAGTCTTTAGTAGAAACATTGGGGAAGGCACAAATATGGTGATATTTTCATCTCTCTGTAGTTATTAAAATCCCAAAGTTGTCTCTAATTTCTTTGGAATAAATAATATTTTCTTTTTTTGGCTTGATAAAAAATTAGACTTTATTTAATACATTTTAATAATATCAGTGTTATTTTGTAAACTACAAGCCAGTGGCGAATCCATGATTCGGGTCGGGGGGGGGGGGGAGGTCATGAAAATTTTGTATCGTAGTGACGAATGTCAAACCTCATGGCTTATACAAACCAAAACGCTTTAAGTTTACAGGCTTTCCTCTCCTGACAATAGGAATAATAAAGAACACTACAATACTTTCGATAATTTAATAAAAAATACAATGAAATAACTGGCCAAAAAATGTTTTCGACCGCGCCAACGCTACAAGTGCAAGTGGATTGACTAGAAAAGTAGAAAAATTGTCGAGCCTATCAAGCCAGAAAGCAATGTTGTCACGATTTTCTTATTTTTTAAAAATGAAAATTAAGAACAAACAATTGTAGTGATTTTAAATAATATCCAGAATTTTGGTTTAGCTCTGGGGGGGGGGCTGCAGCCCGATAGCCCCTCCCCTGGATTCGCCACTGCTACAAGCAATTCTGCCAATCGTTTTGTCTTTTAGACAATTTTTATGAAGCATGTTTCAATCAAAATGTGAAGTGTTGTTAGATTTGGTTACTAAGCGCAATTTTCTAGACAGAGAAACTTGAGAGACAAAATTCAAGGTAATAAAATATTCTAACCTTTCTACAAAAATATGACAAACAGTAGTTATGCATATCCCAGTTATCCTTATAAATTTAAATATTTATCTCATTTTTAACTCACTTTAAAATTCTGAGAAATATGGCAATAAAAGAAAATAGACTCTTCAACTTCAGCCGAAATGTATACTTTCATCCAAGGTAAAATGTTAAACTTCCTTAAAAAAAGAAATTTTTTTAGCATAATTATTGTAAATGTGTAAGTAAAAATGTAAAAGAGAGTACAGTCAGTACTACTTTTGCATCCAAATTACACGTTAATGTCCATCGCGTGAATTATTCTTATTTGAAAACTCATCGCCTGAATTTAGAACCAGTTTATTGGCAAAATCTACTCTTCCAGGCTTTTAAATTCTTTTTAATATTTTTAAAGAAAGTCATCTGATTCAGCTGAAAGGAAATAAAATTCAAGCGTTGTCTCATTCAAGATGTTATTTTTGGACCAAGCTTCGAAAACTACGTTTCCTTAGATAAAAGTGACAGTCTGAAAAAATATTTATAATGCAAACCAGTGTAACAAACAGACGCTAGATTCCATTTAAAATATTTAATTCTGGAATAACTTCACAACTATGTACAAATATTTACAGGAATGCACAAACGAGAAACCATAACTATCTTTATCTTGAATTCATCATTCCCTTTAGAAATATCCAAACAATCGTAATTAAAAGATAATTTTGGTTTTTCCATGATACAATATAGCTAAGACAAAAATCGAAATCCAAACTAAGCGCGCTCCTATGACGACATTCAGAAGCAAGTGAAGTCACGTGACACTGAGAGCCAATGAAAAGCGAATTGAATCCAAACCATAGTAGGATCCGTAAATATTCGACTCTCACTCGCCGATTGCATAAAAACCAATCCCACTACAGGCGCCTATGGGAATGTCTTTTACCCGCCAAGTTGATCATTGTACCCGCTAGGGTTTCCGTATTTACTTTGATTGGCTCGAAACTGAGTTTTTTCTTCTACGTGTTTTGAAAACCTTCCATCTTTATTTACAATTAACAACTAATAACAAATTATTTTCAACTTTAAGACACTCAAGAAGGAATTCATTCTACTTTAAGTCACACACATACACACACAAAAAAACTACAAAGTAGAAATGTTTACATCCTTATAACAGATTGCATCTCTCGGTCGTCGTCGAAATAGAAAAACTTTACAAAGCATTTCTCGCCAAAAAAGCGAAATATCGCCAAATATTGGGATCCAAAACACCTCCCCATAGGCGTCTATAGTGGGATTGGTTTTTATGCCGCCGATTGGCGCACAAGTTCTCCAGTTCACTTCTTTTCCTATGGGGAGGAAGAAGTCTCGAACGAATGAATTTCGTGTCCGTGCGTAAGCCGTCTCGGCTCTAAATGGATGGTTTAGCTGGAAATTAAGCTAGAAACGAGAAAGTCAATAGAAACAAGTTTTTCCTAAATCATAATAGAAAAGGTATTGAGGAGTAGATACCAACTATAGGGCGATATACATTTAAACAAAAAGTTACTGTTCATTTCAAAATGCCAAAACTAGCACTTTTTGACGATTTTACTCCGGAAAGGGGTGACAGGCAATGAGTAAGATGAGCCCATTTCTGGAGTTCTTTGTTAGGTCACGCTAAGTAAAATGCAAACATCCCCCCCTCTATTTGTCACTTCACCCCTATTTTGGTGAAATGAACTCTGCCTGACGCATGCGCAAAACGCGGAGGGTTTCGGAGTCCGAGAATCATCTATATACAGTAGAATCTCGATTATCCGGTTTTTTTTAACCGAGCCGGTACCAAAAAATCGAACTGTGTTTTTCATTATAAAAAATAACGAATTTTTCAGAAGATGTTGACCAAAGTTAGCACTGGAGCCGATTTTCGCGGATTTTCACGATGCGAAGTCTTGTAAAAGGTCGTTATCGAGAGCTGATCTTTTATAACTCAAGAAGTTATCTAGAGAAAGGAAAGTAAATAAATAAAAACACATTTACATTCTTAAGCATTTCAACAGTGATGCGAGGAAATTCTATGCATTTTCATGAAAAAAAAATGGCACTGTAAATGTATCGGAAAGTTACGCTTTCTTGGGCGGGAGAAAATATTCTTTTGAGAAACACCCTTTAAGAAGCATTGGGAAAATGGAAAGGAAACGGCAAAGATCAGTAACATTTGCGAATCATTTTAATAAAAACTAATTTATGTTCCAAAAAATGCATAAAAGGAGTTTTACAACTAATAAAAGAGTGTTAAATATTGTTTAGCAACGGATTCCGAAACCTTTTGCGCATGCGCCGGGCGGAGTTATTTTCCTCAAAATAGAGGGCAAAGTGAAGAATGGAAGAGGAGATGTTTACATTTTACTTAGTGTGATTTAACAAAGAACTCCGGAAATGCGCTCATATGACTCATTGCCTGACAGGAGTGGTATTAGAGTTTGTCCGACGGGGGGGCACGGTCTCCCCGACAGGGGGGCTCGACCTGCTATACAGGGGGACAAATGTAATGAAATTGGGCTCAAATTTTCGCCAAATCTTTAGTTATCAACTGGTTGAATACTCCGTACAAAACTTTTCCCCAACGGGGTACAAAAACTTCCTCCGGAGGGGGGGCCCAGGCTCCCGGTCCTCCCACTGGCGCTACCCCTCTTGCTTGACACCCCTTTCCGGTGTTAAATCGTCCAAAAGTACTAGTTTCGGAATCCGTTGCTAAACAGTGCGTGTGGAAAATATCTATTCGAGTTTAACCCATGGTCTGCCTCATCACAAGAGGGCGCTCTCGACTGTATGAGAATTAATCTCGAACTATGGTTGGGAGCGTCGGTTTTGTATTGTTTGAGTAGGCTTGAAGAAATGTAGTTCGTTTTCAGGTCGATTTAACGACCACAGTTATTTATAGATGTTTTTTATTAAATGTTATTTTTAAATGCAACTGTGTAGTTTATACGAGTGTCAGTGTCGTTCCTAAGAACGCCTAGAATTAGATTTAGTTTAGATTCGGTAGTTTTTATTTCAGTGCGTGGCAGTACTTGCAGTCTTATTTTTATAATTTCAAATAAACAATTTTGGAAAACCTTGTCGAAAGAAATGGAGTCATGATTTAAAATTTAGTCTCGATTATCCGTAATGTTTACGGTCCCAGTTAGCTCGGATAATCGAGGTTCTATTGTATTATGAATTAGTTTGATAATGAACGAGGAAAAAATAAACTTATCAGATAAATAACTTATTCAATGCCAAACGGACCAAACACATATTAATGCAGTACATACAGAACATTTTTACCATCCCAGATATACAATGGCGTAACGAGGGGAAGTGGCGCCCGGGTCATAATATTATTTTTTCGCCCCCGTCATCATCAGTGACTTAACTTGTGGAAACGGCAAAGTCAAATCATCCGACAATGCATTTCTTAGCGGCCCAGCCAGTATAGCAATATACAACAGAAGTTTTGATAAAAAATTCGCATATAGTTTTCTTTTAAAAAATATCCATTTACAAGTAATTTTTAATTATTTTGAAACGATACGGTTCAAAATTTAAGTCTGAAATATCAAGTTTTGCAAATTTTAAATTTCTGTAAGACTTTTTTTCTTTGGTTTATCCCATAAATTATAAAAGTGCCCTTCGTATAAACTTTCATGAGGGAATACGCGGGGCCGGTTTTACCATTAGATGATATACGCGACCGTCTAGGGACGTCACAATAATGAAGGGGGCTTAACTCCTTCAGACCTAGTGTCCGGTATACCGGATATCAACTTTGAACAGCTCCTGTTAATTGAATAAATGACGAAACTACATGCTTTTTTTAAAAATTTGATTCTCGAGTTTCTTAGAAATATAACTGTTGCAAAAATTTCTCGTTTCGAGGATAGAATCATTCAATTTTTTTAGTTTTTCCAAAAAAAAAATCGAGAAAATCATCGTTCTTCCCAAAATGGAGTTCGGTGGTGAATTTCGTTTTTCAAGTATTTTCTTGTTTTTAATCCTTTTTTTTAACCATTTAAAAGGCTTCACACTATTTTATTATCGTTTGACAACCGTTTTAAAGTGAAATTTGTGTGATTTTTTTTTTGTCTTTTTTCAGTTGAAATATCCGGTATTGTCCGGATGCCGGACATAGGGTCACTTTTTAAATTTTTCATCTACAGGCTTGAAATTTCATTTATGGTTTAATCTTTTCAGTCGTACACAGTAGGCCAAAGGGGAAAAAAATTCTAACTCCATTATTTCTTAATTCCGACTGAAGGGGTTTTACTATTAATTGGCTCATAATTTAACTTTATCTGTAATGTGTTCGTAAGTTATGTTAAAGAATAATTGATGTTTAAAATATAAGTCAACGAAAATCATTGAAAGAACTTTTTTCTTCGACCCTGGGTATATTTTTCAAGGAATAAAATGTATTTGCATTTTAAGAGTCATTGCGCAGTGCTTAATTATTAGAATTTCTCATTGCTTAATAGTGATACATATCTATTCATGTTTCTTAGAAAACATAAATTTTCGATTCGGTCAACTTCAAATGCCCAAAAATTTATTATATAAGATAAGATCAATTGTTTCAGATTTTTAAGCTTTATCTAAGTTTTCTAAAATGCATAAAAAAGCTAATATAACTTTCTGAAAGAAAGTTTACGTGACTACCTTAGACAATGACCGATCTTCAAAATCATGGCATAGAATTCCATGTAGATGTTAGAAATAGCAATCAATGTCATGCGATCGATTTTTCCTTTTGTTGTTGCTTAGAATCAGAAAACTTAGAACGGTTACTATAAACATGACCTTCACCTCTGCGTTAGGATAAACATGGATTTTAGTGGATGTTTTAAAACTCCATGCAGTGAAATAAAAAATGTCGTCGGTATTTTTCTAGACCTTTTTTTTTGTGTGTGTCGGCAGTGAGAGTTTTACAGCATTGCATAAAAAAATACCTTAAAAAATACAGTACAACCCCAGTTTACCAAACTAAAGGGGGGGGGGGGGGGTTGGGGGTAACCATTTTTTGGTTTAAGCCATGAACATCTACTGCTATTTTGTTTCTTATTAGTACGTACTGTTCAGCAACGGATTCCGAGACTAACACTTTTGGACGATTTTACACCGGAAAGGAGTGTCAGGCAATGAGTCATACGAACGCATTTCCGGAGTTATTTGTTAGATCACGCTCAGTAAAATGTAAACATCACCCTTCCATTCTTCACTTTCCCCCTATTTTGATGAAAATAACTCCGCCCGGCGTATGCGCAAAAGCTCGAAGGATTTCCGGATCCGTTGCTATACAATAATTCTGAAAAGTTTTGAGTGTAAAACGAATTCAAAACTCTCGTTGTAGACTACACGTATGTTCTTTATTAAAATTGATCCTCCGTCGGGCGCAATATGCTTAACAGGCACAGGTAGACAGTATCGTAATTAATATTAATACCCATTAATTTTAATTTTAGCATTTTAAAATTAATTACTCACCTTCTTGGGAGGCTTAAAAGAAAACAGTGGGGATATCGTTGCAAAAAGCCCCCATCCCTCTTACGTGCCGTACAGTACATATTTTTTGGATTTGCAATTTCAGAGACATTTCTGTTAACCGGGGTTTTACTGTATCTAAGCTTCGAACATTTCTAATTTAGCCTGTTAGTAGATTATTTTTAATTTTCAAAATATGATTGAACTTTTGAAACCGAAATTATTATATAAAATCTATAAAAATGACAATTTACAATTATATTCGACTCTTCTATAACACGATTAATTCATTTCATGTTGTAGCGCAGTAATGTTTATCTATAAACGGTAAATTCCGGTTAACCGAAACTCTGGTTAACAGAAACCCAGGTTAACCGAAATTTTTGCAACGATATCCCCACTTTTAGGTAGATTCCTTATAGGAAGTCTACCAATTGCAATAGTTCTCATGACACGACTTTCGGAAAATTTCTGCAGATCTTCACCGATTATGACTCCCTAGAACCCAAAACCGTACCGAAACCGTTTTGATAGTTACAATTTTTTAGAAGTTATGAGCTAAAATGCCACTTTCAATCCCCTCCCCCATTTTATCATTTCCCCATAGCTCTGTTACGACTAAAGATAGAAAAAAAAATTCAATTAGGCGAATTATCACCTTAACAAAACGAACAACTTTTATATTAAAAGTTTTTGTTAGCTAAAATTGCTTAGAAGTTATGAGCTGAAAAGCGATATTCAATTCCCCAGCCCCCCAATTTATAATTTCTCCATTACTCTGTTATGATTGAAGATAGAAAGAAACTTTCAATTAGGGGAATTATCACATAATCATAACGAACAACTTTTATATTAAAAGTTTTTTGACAACTACAATTGCTTAGAAGTTATGAGCAATTGTAGTTGTTCAATTGGGGG
>BGPR01013465.1:16049-35193 GCA_013235015.1 Araneus ventricosus
GTAGCTCATACTGCTGCTCAGAAGTGGTTCTACATTAAATAACAGCAGTGTGTTGAATGAACCGAAACAATGTCGTGTATTTGAAGGTATTATTACTGTTTTCTATTACAGTTAATTTTTCCGTCATTTGATCGTAAACATTCGGACTCAAACTAATTTTGTTCGTGTTACAATTCAATTGTTTTGACATATGATTTTAGATCTGACTAGTTTTTAGATCTGACACAGATCTAAAAACTTATTTCGGACAAAGAATTTATTCGATTTTGGTTTGGGGCCGTTAAACACATTGGTAAAGAAATCTTAAAAATACATAACGTTGGTATAATTTAAAAAAATTGGCGTTGGCATAAGGGGAGTTGGAACCCTAAGTTCGTTAACCCTAACCCTGTTACTTTGATGCACCTTTCCTCAAAATCTGTTATAAGATTCATGTTTGAAATTTTTCATACAAGTAAAGTATATCTTTCTCATTATACTGAAATGATTTTTTTTTAAATTCAAACATTTATTTGTTACAATTTTTTTGTGTCAAAATAAAAAATGTAAAATTGGCCACTTCGATGTACCTTTTCTCAAAATCTGTTATAGATACATGTTTGAAATTTTTATAGAAGTAAAGTACATCTTTCTCATTATACTGAAATAAGCGGTTGGTTAATTTTTAATTTTTTATGAATTTATAAGATATTTAATTACACATAGTGAAATTTATTACTATTTTGACATAAAAAAATTGTAAAAAATAAAGTTTTGAGTTTTTTTTAAAACGCTCATTTCAGTATAATGAGAAAGGTGTACTTTACTTGTATAAAAAGTTTCAAACATGTATCTACAACAGATTTTGAGAAAAGGTACATCAAAATAGCCAATTTTACATTTTTTGTTTTGACACAAAAAAATTTGTAAAAAATAAATTTTCGAATTTTTTGAAAAATCTCATTTCGGTATAATGAGAAAGATGCACTTTACTTGTATAAAAAATTTCAAACATGAATCTATAACAGATTTCGAGAAAAAGTACATGGAAGTAACAGAGTTAGGGTTAACGGACTTGGGGGTGCCCAAATTTTTAAATTTCGAAAATTCTTTCTCGCTACTGGTAAATATCAATATGGGAATAGTTTAGTAGTTGAATATGTATACAGAGTGTTTCAGAATTCGTGGGACAAACTTTCAGAGATGGTACAACACACTACAACAAACATTTTTTGTATAGGAATATATCAGCGCATGACACATTAAGGCACCCATACAAGAAGTAGGCATGAAAGGATATCTACTTGCAGAGCCATTTACAAATGCTTCTTCACAAAAATGTTTACAATAATTGCTCAAAATTGCATCCACAACAATCTTATGAAGAGTTCAGTGTTAAAATGAACCAAGTCCGTGTTTTGCCCATTTTGCACTAACGCTGCCACTGTTAGTGAAGAAATGTTATATTTTCTGTGTAATAATGATTCAAGTCCATGGTTTAATTTGTAACCACCAGGCTGTAAGAACAATTAGAAGTCCACTGCTATTTTAATTACAGCTAATCAATTTTGAGATCTGTTTTCTCAGAAATGAATCTCACGGACTTGGTTCATTTTATTTCTGAACCTTTCATATACGCTTGGTAACGTCGATGGAGTGAATGACGTTCAGTTTCAAATTTGCCAGATATTTCTTGGATACTTCCCAAATAGCATGTACACTTGCAGCAAGTTTAATTTTTCTTGATATTAGCTTGTCATGACAAGCTTGATGTGGCAACTTTGCAGCAAACGTCTTGCAAAGTAACAAAGCATAATCGACCAACCCACTTGCAAAACAAGTTTGCTTTGAAGTTGTCATGACAAACTTCTCACCACGATTGCAAAACAAGTTTGCTGCAAAGATGATACAGCACACTTACAGATAATCTTTGTTTTAAAAAACAACCGATTTTTAATAGCATCTCATAGGCCGTCCTTCTTTTTATTAATTCAATAAATCAATGATAATTTGTAAAAAACTAACTCTTTTATAAAATTTTTTTGAAAAATTCTCCATCTTTTTACTAAATATAGAACTCGCACTTTAAAGAAAACGATATATCGCCTTTTTCTAAATGATGAAATTTTAACGTTCAGAATAAAATTAAACCTAAAAAACAATCAATGTTTGTTGAAAAATAATAACTTACATTTTGTCCCATTTTTAAAGTAATTACTTTTGAACCCTAATTTCATAATTTATTTTACTAGTAAAACGTAGTTATTAGCGAAAATCGATCTCTCTTTAACTTCAAATCATATTCTCAACTCAAAATTTAAAAAATAATGAAATCAAGAAAACAGTTTTAAATAAATTGTACAGATGTACGATCTATTAGCGCAATCTATCTTCTCTCCTCAGAATCTAGTGGCTGAGTGGGTAAAACGACAGGTTTAGGAAGCGGGATGACGGGGGTTCGAATCCGAGGTTGTCTTCGTACTCTGTTTTTACTATAGTTTGCAATTGAGTTTGACCTGGCAAGCTTGTGACAAGTTTGACGCGTGGTGACTAACTCGTTTGCGTTAACTTGTTTCAAGCTTGCACTCTTGCCATGTCAAACTTGCAGATTTGCAGAGCAAGACTGCTGCAACTTTGATAAAAGGTCCTCAACAGAGTGAATTGAATAGTTCGAAACGGGAACCTCAGATTCCCCATAAGACGTTAACGAGAGTGGATCGATTGGGCAATCGGCATGGCCAACCGACTGGTACATCTCGATCAATCCATCGTTCCCTAAAGTGGCATCCACATAATTGCGCATATCAATGAGTAGGATCGGTTGAAATGTCTAGGTCTTGTATTAGTGCCTCAACGCGTCACTTGCGTCCAATCGTTCATAAACAAAGAAATATTTGTTGCAGTATGCTTTACATTCCCTTAAAGTTAGTCCCATGAATTCTGAAGCAAATCTGTATATAAAAAGCAACATTCGGCGATGAGTATGCTTCGTTAAAGGATCTTGGAAATAAATAAACAAATACATAAGGATTTTATGAAGTATTAAAATTAATGAAATGTGTGTAATTCCACGTGGAGTCTTAGAACAGTTGGTGTTTGGCTCGACGGACCAATGTTTTCGTCCAAACTCAGGGAGAGCAGTGGAGTGGAATTCGTATTGTGATTAATGTCCGTCGAATCAGAAAGTTCAAGCATAAGCCCTTGTTCACGATCACAACATTTATTGTACGATCACACACACAGAACTATATACAACTTTTTACAGAACAGACGAGAGAGAGACAAGAGAAGTGCGTAGTACAGTGCGCATCGTTGCGCTCACATATTCTGGCAACCACTGATCGCCAAAATGCCAATTTACAGTTCAAAGGCGCCAACAGTTGGTTTTTTTGATCCCTAAATACACATGAAATGCAAATAATAGAATCTTCGAAAGAAATCGAATACCAAAATTGGTTTAAATCATTCAAGAAAAAGATACTACTGGTTAGGAAAAAATAAAGTAATCATTTTGACAGAAACTTAGTACAAAAAATTTGAGCTTAAATCTTGAAAGAGAATGAATCATTTTTACGCATTCATTATTTTTGACCATAACCTATAATGCCTGTTAGTGTGTCACTGATCGTACTTCCAATCTTCCCTAATAGCAGAAAAAAAATATTAACGAAAAGATTTGTTAAGATAATTGTATTGGAAAGAAAATACTAGAACTTCATTAATGTATATTATACGAAAAAAATACTGAAATGATATTACCATGTATAACTCCATAAAACACCATTATCCACACCACGCTATCTGCAAAATAGCAGGCTGCTATTCCAATTGTTGCTATGGAGCAGCCAAGCAAACACGCTTTTCTCTGAGAGATGTAGTGCGTTATTACACTGACAGCAGGACCTAAAAATATAAGTTATTAATAAAGAGTGAAAGATACTTCAATATATGTATAGTAATACTCTTTATTTTATGTATTTTCTGGTAATAAAATTCGTACGAAACATAATTTCTTTACTGATATTCAGTCTTTCGCTCATTGAAAAGATATACTTACAAGTGAATGCTTAAAAGTTAACACTTTGCTTTGAATGAACTTGTTGGTAAATCATAATAATGAGCAATCAAGTCAATATTTCTCACGTGTTTGGTGGACAGGTGGATAGTTAAGATGAAAGTACTATGCTGAGAATAGGCAGAATTAGGATTCGTGTGTATAGTAAATTCCGCCACTGATAGCTGGTTCAAAAACTTTAGCTGGTTTTCTGAGACATGTTAAATGGCTGTCCTGAGCGCAAAAGTGAACGGTACATAAACTGTACGGTTTTTTTTCAAATACAGT
Organism: Araneus ventricosus; assembly: GCA_013235015.1. Lineage (NCBI taxonomy): Eukaryota > Metazoa > Arthropoda > Arachnida > Araneae > Araneidae > Araneus > Araneus ventricosus. Next base: position 20,371 of record BGPR01013465.1, read on the forward strand.
ATAGCCCCAGAAAAACTTTTCCTGGGGCTCTTAGTCCTGAAAACTTTTTATTGAAAAATGAAGCAAAAATAACAATTACGAATCAGAAACAATGCTAACGTTTATTCATAACTTAAAAGAAATATTCGAATTAGTCTTTAAGAATGAACTCAGCACCTTAAATAGTAGAAATCAACGCAGATATCTTCTTTTTACCCTCAACCGTTTGCCATTGTACTATGCGGTTCGCCGAGTGCTCTTTCAGTACGTCTTCACAGAGCACCTAGAGTCAATAATCTACTTCATTTGGCTTATCAAGAGTATTTAACCGAATTTCCCGGATAATTAGAATTCCCCGGAATCCGAACAAAAGTCAGCCTCAATTAGTTCGGATTCCCGGGGTTCTACTGTGGATCTCTCTGTTGTAGCCTTCCGGGAACAATAACCTTTGAAACTCGGCTTTCTGTAGCATCATGACGACTATCAGAAAGCCGAAAAGAATGTTACACTCCTCTGTTATTCTTCTCTGTAACGAACAATAACGATCTTTAGTGGCTTTCGTTGTCTCATGGACGATCTTAACTTGGCTTTTTCTCTATGGTTCCGTTATCCTTAAACTTTTTTCTTAAGTTGGACAGGATGCTGGGCATTACATTCATGTCTCTAGCAATCTGCACTGAAGACTTTCCAGCTTCCTATCTCCCGACAATTTTCCACCTCATTCCTACACTGTAAAAAAAATCCCGTAAAATTTACGGTTTTAAACTGGCAGCTGGGTTGGTTGTGCAAAACCGTAAAAGTTACGAAGTAAATCCGTAAGCACAACGGTTTTTTACCATACAGGAACAAGTTTTTCCCGTAAAAGTTAGGAAGTAAATCCGTAGTCACAACGGTTTTTTACCGTATGAAATCAAGTTTTCTCCGTAAAAATTAAGTCATCGAAGTAAGTGACGTCATCACCTGAGTTGAGTTGTTTTTCTCCTTCTGTTCGAGTTGAGTTGAAATGTGCTGATGTGTATTATCAATTAGGAATATTAATTAATCAAGGCTTAATTGTTAATTTAAATTAGTTTAATTAATATAATTTTTAATTGAATTTACTTGGACGATTTCGATGCAAGATGGTGACAAAACTTCTAACACCTCCGAACCGGGGATCGAAACCGCGTTCATAGAAATAAAATGCAGTCGCTCTAACCACTAGACCGCCGGAGACTTCATAAAATGAAGTAAAAATAATCTAATTGAGTTTTAAAGTCACTATAGCTCTAGTGGCGCCACTTAGTGGTGTAAAAATCAACTATTGCCAGAACACGTGTTTTAAGGTTAGCTTTCATGAGTAACAACAGGTTACTGCAACAAGTATAAACAACAGCGGAGATGGAACCCTATTAAAAACATGAAATGAATGCAATAAAATTACATTTAAGAAAAGGGAAAGATATCGTACGGAAAGCAATACCGTATGACGAAAAATAGAATTTGAACTGACGGTTTTAAACCGTTTATGGCTGGAGCGCAAAACGGTGAAAAACCGTTTTGTCAACAAAACAGCTTTAAACCGTCAAATATACGGAAAAAGTCCGGGAAAAAACGGATATTTTTTACAGTGTACTACAAAAATCGCAGATTACCCATTTTTATCATTTGCTTTTGAATTTCACCAAACTTTGTATCTCCCTCCATAAACAAGAATCACCCAGGTGTGCGAGCGAACCATGCGCGGAAATTGCACTGTAAAAAATATCCGTTTTTTCCCGGACTTTTTCCGTATATTTGACGGTTTAAAGCTGTTTTGTTAACAAAACGGTTTTTCACCGTTTTCCGCTCCAGCCATAAACGGTTTAAAACCGTCAGTTCAAATTCTATTTTTCGTCATACGGTATTGCTTTCCGTATGATATCTTTCCCTTTTCTTAAATGTAATTTTATTGCATTCATTTCATGTTTTTAATAGGGTTCCATCTCCGCTGTTGTTTACACATGTTGCAGTAACCTGTTGTCACTCATGAAAGCTAACCTTAAAACACATGTTCTGGCAATAGTTGATTTTTACACCACTAGGTGGCGCCACTAGAGCTATAGTGACTTCAAAACTCAAATAGATTATTTTTACTTCATTTTATGAAGTCTGCGGTGGTCTAGTGGCTAGAGCGACTGCCTTTTATTTCTATGAACGCGGTTTCGATCCCCGGCTCGGAGGAGTTAGAAGTTTTGTCACCATCTTGCATCGAAATCGTCCAAGTAAGTTCAATTAAGAATTATATTAATTAAACTAATTGAAATTAATAATTAAGCCTTGATTAATTAATATTCCTAATTGATAATACACATCAGCACATTTCAACTCGAACAGAAGGAGAAAAACAACTCAACTCAGTCGATGACGTCACTTACTTCGATGACTTAATTTTTACGGAGAAAACTTAATTTCATACGGTAAAAAACCGTTGTGACTACGGATTTACTTCGTAACTTTTACGGAAAAAACTTGTTCCTGTATGGTAAAAAACCGTTGTGCCTACGGATTTACTTCGTAACTTTTACGGTTTTGCACAACCAACCCAGCTGCCAGTTTAAAACCGTAAATTTTACGGGATTTTTTTTACAGTGTGGCGCGTGAGCTTATAAAGACTGTTCAGCGCACCCGCACATGTATATACGCTCATGAATTCGACACTCTTTTACAAGAAATTTAGCAACATATTGAAATATCACAAATTTGAAACAATATGTCTACAGAAGCCGCCCAAATTTGCATGAACAGTGCCAATACAGTAATAGAATTGTAAAGAACACAATGAGTTTTTATTTTAGAAGCAATGTGACTTGACTGAATTTTTGTTTTTATGGTAAATATTTTTTATTATTGCTTAATCTTGATATATATTCATTTCTAGATCGCACAGTTCTTGAAACATTAAAAAGCCTACTGCAGACATTCATATCAAATAACACGCTTATTAAGCCATCTATTAAATTCAATTTAAGTTTTTCATTTGTTGTCATAACGTACTGCAGCGATTGCGAGAGTAAAATATGCAAATATCTCTTTCTCGGTCGTCTGTATGAATCGTCAAAAACATTATACAGTAGAACCCCGCTAATCCGAACTAATTGGGACCGGTGCCTGTTCGGATAACAAAAAATTCGGATTACCCGAAATTCCGATAAAAATAGAAAAGAAAAAGATGTGTGCTAAAAAAAAATGTAAGTTATAAGTACTCAGTACTCCTATCTCTTGAATTCTTTTATTCAAAAGCAATAGAAAGAGAACATGTCTCCCCTTTTCATTAAAATAATGGAATAATTCCCATTCTGAAGCTGCAAATGCGCTAGAAATAGCACTGCGATATATAGAGCAGAGTGAAAATGCGACATCAACAGACATTATGTTTATGAGACGTTGGTATAATATTGCTTCCACGACGAGAATAACATCACTAAATTTCTTAACCCCAAAAGATCGTTAATGTAAATGTGATGTGTTAATGTAATGTGTTTTTATTAAATGTAAATGTGATCCTTGAATTATTGCATTACTTTCTTCAATGTGAAAATTATGCATGCTGAAAAAGTACTTTTTTGTATAATTAAATCTTTTCAGGTAATCTTTTCAATTACATATAATTTTCGAAAATAAAATCGGTTCGGATTAACAGGAATTTCGGATTAGCGGGGTTCTACTGTACTAGCATATACTAGAACGTTTATCGCGACCAAGTAACCTAAAAAAACATGATTTTCGTAAAGATCCAAAAATCCTCCGAAATAACATTTATTAATCATTTGCAACTTCATTTAAACACTATCTGTAGCAATAGAAACTAAAGGTATTATTTTACGTTGTTTTTCAGCTTCAAAGAAGTCCTTTAATTTTTTCCCCCAAAACGTCGAGGCCATAATATCTTTTTCAACAATGGGCTAACTTCTCTTTCAAAATGGTCGTAATATTTTTTAAAAAAAGAATTATTCAGTAGACATGTCTATAACTCATTCAAAACGTTTCCTGTATGCACTAAGATGCCTTTAGGAAACATAACAAGATTTATTCGTTTTCAAGGAAAGGATGTATGCGTTTTAGAATATGAACAATTTACTTCTAGAAGAATTGTGCTAAAGACATAAAATCTTCTTAAATTATTTGTTTATCTCATGAATTATAGCCCCTTCTGTATACGCATCGTTTGCACACGGCTGCAGATTTTACCTTTCAAAATAAATCACTCTCACGAGCGCTTTAGTGATCAATGCCTCAGTTAAACTGTCATTCATTTGGCACGAAAATATAAGATTTGTGTCTCCAATTCTCAATAAGAGTTAAAAGATAGGTGCTAGGGTATACATTTATTCCATTGTCGTTAAGTTAGAAAAATTTGCTCTTATTTAGACACCAGAAAACCATATTATAAATATCAATCTATGTATTATGCCAATTTAGTTCCTTTTTTTTCTTCAAAAAGACGTGTATTCCACCTCGGATACATATCTATCTGTTATACTTCAGAATTCGAGCATTGCAATTTCTGTCACTTCAACGATAAAAAAGCTCACTTTCAATGACATGATATATAGATCACTTCTCTTAACAATCGCGTTGAAAATAGCGAGCAAAATCACATTTCGAAAGTAAAATATCTCTATCGCTTGAATGTATGGTTGCTTACTGTCAATGAAAAATGCTGTAAATGAAAGTTTTTATAATAATACGGCTTTATTTTGATAAACTGCAATGGCCAAACTACATAATACAGTTATAGCATTTCAGATCTAGTTGCATTCATGAGAATTTTGAGGCTGAACACTGGATTGGATACAGTTAATGCAATGGGGAAACTTCACCGAAGTACAATATTGATGAAAATATCTAATGTATCGTTTTCCCAAAAGCAACTTTTGCCTTTCAAGTAGTCTGTTATGCTCTTTTCTTTTAGATCTCTGACAACAGCAAGCAAATTAGCAACAGTTAGAGAGTTTTACAATGAACACGAAATTCACAAAAATGGTTGTTTCTCGGTAAGGAATCGTGTCGAATAGTCAATCATGCACGTAGGACATCCATAGTCATCACGTGCACACATGATGAACTATTAAACTACAAATTGGTGTTAACTGTTAATTCACTATGCAGCCGTCATCCCACTTTTTAAAAATATTAATATCGTCTGTTTAACAGGAGCACTTGATGATTCACCCAAACCATTTGAGTTCTCCGATTAAAAAGGTGATGTCATCGGTTCATACAGCATAACATACTTAAGTTTAATTCAAAAAATAAATTAAAGAATTGCATTAAGATATTTTTGAAGGACCTAAAATCATAAACACAGTTTCTCTGTTTCAAAATCAGCCTCTGATATAAAAAATATGGAAGTTCATGTTTGAAACTGAGGACATTTCTATTTTCTTAAAGAAATCTTATTCTATGAAACTGTCAAACAAATTTGCAATGTATGGAACAGCATCGGTGAAAGAAAAAATTTCCTTCCATTTAAGGAACTAAAATACAAAAATGCTACAAACCCTTGCTTATAGACAAAAATATTTTCTCATTAAAAATAATGTAGGTTAATATTTTTTAAAGAAAACATTGGTCTGAATTTCGTGGACACGTATGGCAACATCATGAAAGTTAAACAGAAGTAATGTTACACCGATTTTCAATTTTGCGCGGCATTTCAAAGAAAAATGTCAGGTAATGAAATGGCTTAGTCGATTAAGAAGATATCGACTGTATCTATACAAAAATATTCCTATCAAGGACTCAAAATATTACTCCACTTTTTAAAGTATTACCGATATCTGCGTTTTATATTGGTAAAAAAAACTGCAAACAGATTCGATTTCGATGCCTGTGAGAACTGATACATTCGTTTTTCATATCAAAAGTACATGAGGTCGATGTCATATAACAAATATAATTGCACACCTAACATCTAAATGCAAGCTGTCTTGCTGTGTTATGACGACACGCCCTATATCCTCTTGTAAAATGCGCGATGGATTGCATAATTAAATTGTTGCGGTATGATGTGTATCGCGTGAACCTGACTTGACTATTAGAACACCTCTGTTTCCGTTTGTGTAGTAAATTAATGCTTTTTAAAAATGCATTATATTTATTCGTAGTTCTTTGTAATACAAGCAGTATGACACAGCGTGCAACTCAATAAAATAATAGTGTGAATGAAAACTCAACTGCTAATATTAAAGCATTATATAAATTTCCTTCAACTGGAAGATGAGCGTACTATAATTACGTTAATTGCATTACACTAATTATAACTAGCATTAGAATTATGTTTATTTCAGAAATGCTCTTTCAATTTTTTAAACCCTGCTTTATTTTAACGGTTTTCTAAAAGTTAAAAGTTGATGAGAGATATTTCATGTACCCATGTATCATATTCGTATAAAACATCTGTATATTCATATAATAGAAATACTACGAAAATATGACTTAATCGAATACATACAACTCTGAATATGATAACCTGATACCTAGTAACCGATTTATATCGAAAGATCGTAGAAACTTATAAAATATCGTATTACATAATCACAATTGGTCATGACGGCTTTCAAGAAGCTCAGAATAGAACTGGTGTCCAGGTCAAATATGAACAATATGATAAGTCAATACAAAGAATATTTTGTTTATACTAATTTTCTTTATGCAACACAACAAATATTTCTGAGATTGCCACTCATACATTAGCAAGGTATGTACCTGGACTATGGTTTATGTCTTACCAGAGCATGGTCAATTCTTATAATAAATCCATAGGACTTATCATTTAAAACTCATTTAACTCTTTAAATGCTGGTACTTTCTTATATGTATGGTTTATAAACCACATCCTCAGTTAAAGGGGCCTTACATGTCTTTGGACATTATACCATGATTTGGACATTGTACCAATAACCACTTAAAATCATCGTTACTTTGTCAATTTTACCAATCTAACTTTTCACCCGTTTTTCAGTATATGGACTTCATCTCATTTTAAACATTTCCAAATTTAATAATGAGTTTGCGCAGTATAGTTAAAATATTGGTTCTTGCACCAACAAACCATACTTTTCTTCTTTAGCCCATTAAGTAATTTTTTTCAACTCTCAACAAATGGAATTTTCATAGGTATTCCAGGGTTGCCAGATCAAAATAGCAAAATGAGACCAAACCTTCTTAAAAATAAGGCCAAATTTGACAAATTGATTGAAAACATCATTTTCTATCAGAAAAAATGTTATCCTTCATGAAAACGAATCCCACTTGATCGGAATAAGTGCAATGCTCTATTATTAAACTAAAATTGAAGTGAAAGAAATTTAAAAAATCCTTGTTCTATTCAGGAGCTATTTCGTTCGACAGCTCATTATATATCATTTGAAGTGTGTAATATCTAAAATTTATCAAAAAACAATAGAATAAGTAATTAAAAATTGTTCTAAAAGTCATTAACGATAATAAAGCCAAAAATGAAATTAAGGCCAAATGAAAATTCCTAAGGCCAAGGGCTTTGAAAAGAGGCGAAATTCCCATAGTTTGGCCTTAAAAAGGCCAATTTGGTAACTCTGAGATATTCAAATATCGTATATATAAAGGTCAAAGATATAAAATGTCAGTGATAATGCATTCAAGAAATGGTCTTCTATAATTTGCTAATAAAAAATTTACCTTTGTCTGGTTACTGCTATTTTGGCTTTGGCTCCTACATGATGCACCTTTAACATTTAGTTAACATCGGGATTGCACAATTTCTCGACGGCATGATAATAGATAGATTTTCCGTTTAAGCTAATTTGTTGGCTACCATAACATCATAATGAATTGAAACGTGATGAAAAGTGTGTAAAGAAAACATTTTTCTGTTTCTCAGAAAAGGTAAGCCCAACATAAAGGTTATGAGTGAAGAAACCACACAGCAGATAACGTAAGAAAAGTATCGTTAACTACATCCGTTTCAGGCAAAAGCAGTCTGAAAGCAAAACAGGTCAACGATTTTTCTTCTTTCATTTTGCTTTTTTGCCACGAGGCAGAAATGGCAAGAATACTCCCTAACAGACCGCTAATTATATTCTAGAAAGTTTTTTTTGTTCTTAAGAAAAACCCTAAAGAGCTTTTGTGGTTTCGAAGAAAGCAAATGAATGAAAAAAAGAAAAAACTAAACGAAAGTTGCAACCGATAACATCATCCTCGTACTGTCAATTGAGTAAACGCACTTTTAGGGGAAAGTGAGGTAAAACGGGATAAACATATTAACTCTATGGAAAATTAGGGAAAACTAGACTTTCAGTGGAAAGTAGCAATTTTATTTTATGGAACAATTTAAGAATAAAACAATTTTCTAAGATTTAACAATAGTTATAATAGATGACAATTTAGGAATGAAGACAGTTTTTTTTAAAGATTTATCAATAGTTACAATAGTTGACAATTTAAGAATAATGACAATGTTTTAAGATTCAACAATAGTTACCGTAGTTGGCAATTTAAGAATAATTAGTATAAAAATAGTAATCAGTAAGTAAGAATAGTAATAATTCACATAACGTAGTTGCCTATATTCTCCGCTCCACTGCACATGTAGTGGACTCATTTAGGTTTTTTTTTCTTTTATAAGACCGGCTTTGCAGTATTGGTTCTTCATACTCTTCTCTTTTTGATTGTTTTGTTTTGAGGTTTTCCTTTTTTGTTTTTTGAGTTACCACAAAACAATTTTCTCTTCTTTAATAGCATTTTTTTTTTTTTCATTTTCTCTTTTCTTTTCTTCTAACTGTTGGAAATGCTTTCCATCAGATCATTTGACGCAAAGGTCAAATAGGAATGGCACTCACAAACTACCAACTGTCTCACAACCTAAGAAAATCCTCTTCGGTCTGGTATCCGTAGCTTCCCCTAGTATCCCGTTTAACCCCACAAGAAGTATCCGGTTTTACCTTGAGTGCAGAGGTCATAAGAAACGAAATAGAACAGCACAATTATTGGAGTAAATCCTTATTCTTTGATAGGGTATAAATCCGTAGTAAACTTATAATAAGCTGAACTAAAAATGGTTTTTAAAAGTGTAATTATTTTTAAGTAAGGATAGTTTAAAATCATACGAACATTGGAGAGGTGACGTCATAAAACAAATAAACTTTCACCAGACGAATTGTATGTAACAACAGCAAAATGGAAACTATGACCATTCTTTTTTCTTCCATAGGGGTGGAAAATAATTCAGTATTTGTCCACTAGAAAGAAGAATTAATAACGCCAAAATCAAAGTATCCGTTTTACCGCACTCTCCCCTGTATATCCTAAACTACACCTGTAAGTTTCTGAGAATCAGTCTATCGAATATTAACCCCTTGCACTCCGAAAGATAATAAGATGTATAATTTTACACGTATGAGTGCAAGGTTTGATTTAGTGCTTTAGGAACTTAAAACAAATTAATAACAATATTTTTCAATTCCTAAAAATTAATCTGTGTGTTTTTGTTATTAAATGGTTTTTATATTAAGCGCTATCCAACAAGAATGTGTAAAAGATGCATCATTCAGAATATCGAGTCTGACTCGACATAGTGTCCGCGATTGGGTTGAAAAATAGGGGGCAAAAAAATTACATCTAAAAGTAGCCGGAAGTATAGGGGCCGACAACAAAATTAAAAAATTTAGCTACAAACTTAGTTAACGTTCCCAGACACTATTGATTTTTAATAATTCCTAGTTTTAGGCAGCTAAAATGAAAGAAAAATTTAATTTTCCAGCAAAAAGTAGGGAGCTATTGCACCTCCCCGCCCCACCCCCGACTCGCCTCGCATGCACTGGCAAAAGGTTATGTTTAAAAAGGCGACAACTAGAAATTTAAAGTTTTGAGATATTGCAATTTTATTGTTGGAGATATCTTAAACTTATAAGTTTAGTTTGAATTTGTTACTTTTTTTAGAGTTACAGCTGTTCACTGTCTTTCTTGGAAGTCAAAAAAAGTTTTTTTTTAATTTCTTGCCTTTTGGATCTAGGCCGTCGATAGTAACTCTACACAGTGCAGAAGTGTAAGAAATAAAGGTTAAATAGTTTAAAATAATTATTAACTTAAATTTCCTATAAACACTAATTAATTAAAAATCGAAATGTTTGATGAAAAATTTATGTATTAAAAACTTTGAGACTTGGAATTTAAACATAATACGTAAATTATTCTATTAATTTTTAAATCATGCAAAATTAATTTTAAAAAGAAAAATGTTAATGATGCCTATGTTCATTACTGCACAGTACAGAGTTAATAAGAGTTATATTAGACTTTTTTACTTTCTCGTATACGAAGAGTATACGAGAAAATATTACGAGATAATCATAAAAAAAATCGAGAAAAAGGAAAAACACGAGATTTTTTTCCTTTTATCCGACAACTCTGTTAGTGTCATTCAGAGAGGTGAGATTCAGTTGGATTTGTTAAAACTTTATTACTCTGTGACGGAACGTATACCATGGAAAAACATTTCATTATTATTATTATTTAATGTACGAATATACGGAGAAAGATTCTTCTCTAATATACAATCCGTAATATTTTATGGAATTCAGATGCTTTCCCCTCTGAAAAAGAATTTGCACTTCATCTAGCCAATGGTCTGCTAAGATTCATTTATTAAAATTTTTTGTGAATACTAATTCCAAAAACTCTATGATGTTACACCAGCAGGAAAAAGGTAACCTTGAAATGTCAGGTTTCTGTAAAGACGATGTATAAAACCTTTTGCTGAGAAGGTTCGATGTGGATTTTTTTTGTGCTAAAAAAATTACTCTACAATTTTATTTTTATATAACTTAAATTGTGCTGCGTTTTCTTTTTCACGTGTTGAAGTTTTGTTAATAAAAAACCCTTCAGTAAGTGTTGTTTTTCTGCACAGGGTGTGTTATATCCAAGTCATTATTTATTTTGGAATCTAAGCCGAGAAAACACACAACCAGCAATTAGGAGACAGGTCACATAACTGTTCTAGATACTCCTTAAAGAAAAACAGATTGCTGTAGAACATTCTTCTTCATCCCAGTGTCCCTTTTTTCAAAATAAACTCGTAAGTGATTTCGCACCCACACGCCCGATACCTCTAACAGCAGTAAGAAATGGTGTTACAGTTTTCTCTAGGTTAATGGCATCGGTTCTTGCTAATGTTAACACATCTTCGTCCTTGTCCTTGTCGCAGTTACTTACGTAAGGTTGTGAAATAAAGCGAATCCTTTTTGGAAGGTATCCAACTTGGGTCTGCTTCAGTTAGTGAATTTGCATTTAAAGCTGAGACTGGAGAAATCTTGACTGTAAGACAGGACGCGAGTATATTTAAGTAGTTTTTAGTGTATTTGCATTTAAAGCTAACACTGGAGAAATTCTGACTGTAAGACAGGACGCGAGTATATTCAAGTAGTTTTTGAGATATATAAGTATTAGCTTCTATAAAAGAAACAATTATGCTAAGGCAAAGGAATATTCTAAGCCAAGCTAAGTTCGAAATTCACACCTTTGGTTACCATAAAGTGAATAGACAGTCTTAGCTTCAATGTGGGACTCCAGCTAGGGAAAAGACTTTTTTTTCCGGACATATCAAAAAATAAAAAAAAAGACAATGGAATAGCTTATATTATAATTTTTCAATATAAAGTAAGAATAGTTTAAGAAGCATAAATATAATATTTTACTATTTTTTCTTCAAACTGATTCATCTCCATTTGGTCATAATAGAGAGACGCTATTCCAGTGGTTGGGAACCTGCGGCCTTAACGCCGCATGCTGCCTTTATTAGTTTCTTATGCGGCCTTATAAGTTAATTACAATTTACATTGAAATAATATAAATGGCTGTAATACTATAATAATAATAAGAGAACAATAACTCTTAAGATTTTGCTATTGCGGCTTTTTGCCCAAAGGCCGAAATTTAATGAGGCCTTTCAGTGCAAAAAGTCTCCCCACCCCTGGGCTTTATTCTAGGAAGAGTAACATTTTGAAAGGAGACTTCTTCAAAAGCAGATTTTAAAAAAAATAGAACTACTTCATCTGTTAACTATATTTACTAATAACATACAGCGAGACAACCAATTATTAACCCAAGGTCATTTATTCAAATAAGGTATGATTTTTCAATCTATTTTTTAGGGCTGTCGAAAATCGGGACAGCTCCGCAATGGCGTAACGGGGAAAATGGCGCCATAGGCATAATATGATTTTTTCGATGATTTTTTGTCGTCAGCAGGGTTGTCGATTTTTTGATTTTTTTCAAAAAAATCGATTTATTTGATTTAAATCGGATTTTTTTATTTAAATCAAGATTTTTTTGATTTTAATGATTTTTTAAAAACTACATATATATATTTAACATTTGTATATTAGACAATGATCCCTACAGTCATAGAATTATATCTATATATATAACAACATACCAGTCATTAAGCTGTACTTTCTTTTTGAAAAAACAAATTACAAAATTTAATTTAAAAATGTAACAACTATTTAAAAAATATTTGTCAACGAAAATATAAAAATAATATACTGAAATATAAGACAATTTTATTAAGGAAAAATATAATAAAAAATTGTCATTTCTTGACTATAGATATATTATTGTATGTTAGAATATTGGAGAATTTTACACTCAGCTGTTCATTTGTTTCATTACAAACACAAGTTTTGAAGCTTCTCTAATCCTAATCTGTTTCACCCAAAACATTAAATAAAAAATTTTCTAGATAAAATTTTAAAATTCAGGCTTCGAGGTGCATTGAGTCACCATCAGGACTACTTGTGTTCCAAATTTCATGACTGTAAGTGTGATCGATTCGTCTGGACATTGCGCACATGCTCACAAACATTGCCTTTTATAAGTATAGATCATAGTTTAAATTGCACTATGTAGATGTTTGTATTTTTTTTGGAACATTTATATGCATTACTTAATTATCTTACATTTGAACATTATTGCAATATAAAAACTTTGTTGTACCCAACACTATTTAGTTTTCTCCAGTATTAAAATGAAACTCGCTGCATTTTACTATGTTCTTTCTTTGTGAACATGATCCTTTCACAATATTTATTTTATTTTATAAAAAAAAGGAGCATCTCATACTTTGCATTTTATTATGTTGCTCATTAGAGATTTATTTAACCCTTTGCGGTGAAGTGTGCCAATTAATGGCACACCTAATTTCACTCGCTTCTCAACCGTTAAATTCAACTATAAATGGAAAATAATAGGTTTAGGATAGGGCTAATAGTACTCCTTTTAGAATGTATATAGCAGTCTTATGAAATTTTGTTTCAGAATAGGAATTAGAGATAAAGTTTGGGAAAATCCTTTGACTCGGAGATAAGAAATTTTTCAGTTCTGGACGTTTAACAATTTTAGCAAAGTAACTCGAAAATTTTGCTCCAATATTCATGAAGTTTTAATTTATAATTTTCTGTAAGATTCAACAATAATTTTTGAGTGTATCAAGGTGGCTGTATCTAAGGGGGTGAACCGAAAGGGGGACGACCCCTCCCTCGGAATGAAGTAAGTTTTTTAAAAAACTTTTTTTGTAGATTCTATATCTAGATAATAAACTAAAGCCATTCAAGATGTTTTCTCATCATATTTTCAAAAAATTATTGCGTTGCGCTGCAAAGGGTTAGAATCTAATTTGCTTGTGTTCTCAAAAATAAAGATATGGAAAGTACTCTAGTTATATCAATTCAATAAAATATTTTTCTATGTTCTATATATTCTTTATTTAAATATACATTTAAAAATACTTTAAAATCACTATTTAAAGATACATGAACAATTTTATTTCATTAAAGCAAATTAACTTGATAATTAAAATAAAGTTATTTAAATCAGTGATTTTTTTAAAAAAAAATCAGTTGATTTAAATCGCGATTTAAATCAGTGATTTTAATCAACTGATTTAAATCACTGCAACCCTGGTCATCAGTGGTATAACAAAAATAAATGACGTCTGGAGCATGGCAATATTTTTTTGCCTCTTCATCCGATTTGGTATTAAAAAATGACAAAAACGCACACACGTTTTGTCTCATGACACCTCATAAGACTAACGTCCGGGGCTTCTATACCCGGCTGCCCCCCCCCCCCACACACGCAGCTTCTTCACTGCTGATCCGGCAACTCCGGCACCTTTTTTCGCTCACTTTGTATGAATTATAAGAGATGAATGAAAATTTAAAATCTGCTTTACTTTTATTTAAAATGCACTTTTTAAAAATTTAATTTAATTAATATTTTTAATGTGAGTAAAATCCATCGCATTTAATTCAAATTAGGGTCAAAAAGTCAAAATTCGAGATTGTCCCGGATAATCTGGGATATCCGGTCAACTTTTTTAAGATTCTCCTATCTAGGAATGTAATTCAATTCCTGTTACATGAATCAACATAGTTATCTTCAGTGACGAATCCAGGGGGATGGGCTATCGGGCAGCAGCCCCGCCCAGAGCTAAGCCAGAATTCTTGATTTTATTTAAAATCACTACAACCGTTTGTTCTTAATTTCCCTTTTATTAAAGAAATAATAAGAGCGTAACAACATTGCTTTCTGGCTTGACAAGCTCGAAAATTTTCCTAATTTTGTAACCATTCCACTTGTACTTGTAGCATTGACGTGATCGAAAACATTTTTTGTCTAGTTATTTCAATGTATTTTTATTAAATTATCGAAAGTATTGTAGTGTTCTTTATGATTCTTATTGTCAGGTGAGTCAAGTCTGTAAAATTAAAGTGTTTTGGTTTACATAAGCCATGAGGTTTGACATTCGTCATGACGATACAAATTTTTTATGATCTCAGGGGGGGG
>BGPR01013466.1:0-25027 GCA_013235015.1 Araneus ventricosus
CTTTTAATGTCATTTGAATTTCATCATTCTTGTTCGTTCCAGTCGCGAGATCTGATGAAATTATTTATTTAGCTGAGCAAAAAAAGGCAAGAAGAATATTTAAATATTAAAAGTTTAATACAAAAAATGCGTTACATCGTTTGGGAAAGACAAGCAAAGACTAAATATGAATATATAATGCCAACAGCAAAAAAACTAAACTGGCTGTTGCCATACAAAATATAATATTAGAAATATATAAATAAAGAATGCAATCACAAATTTTTAAACTACTACAACACTTTCTCTTGATTAGATTCCTCTTACAAGGGCAGGGCACGACTTGGGAAATTCAGTTCGGGATGGGACTTGGTTTATTAATACTGTTCGTCCATTAAAATGCTAAAGCGCAATGGCCAGCCAATTAGGAGAGAATGGCCCTAAAACTTTCGGTATAGCTTATATACCAGTAAATTGTCACTGTTGTTGAAGAGAGGATAGCATGGACGATCCCGCCTCCGTTTTCTTTTTTGAAAATATTTTTAATTAATATTTAATTAAATTAAAAATTTATAAACATCTTTTATTAAAATATTAACAATTTTAAGCATATTTTTTATTCATATGATATATCTATCATAGTCATAATTAATTTTTAAACAGTTAAATAATCATAAAAAAAATTTAATGATGTTAAATAATAAGTATAATTACTATTATCATTATATGTCATTAAAATTTTTGAATGATTCCGTTTAAACAATTACAAAATTTCCTATCTAGCGTTACGGAACTGGTTTTGGTCGGGAAGGAATGTATTTATAATTATTTAGCTGTTTAAAAATTATATTATAACTGTAATTCAAGGATCATATAAATAAGCAGTTCTTTTTCAATCAAATGATTAATATTTTAAATTAAATATTTATAAATTGTTACTTTAATTTGAAATTATTAATTTCAAAAATTATTTACAAAAAAGAAAATATAATTAATTATAAATACAAATTTAATGGTGCTAAATAATAACTAATTATAGTTGCTCTCATTAGATAATTGTAATAGTGCTCTCATCGTAAAAGAATTTCATGAAGATTTTTCCTTTGTAAATTTTTGAAATTTTCCGACACTTATTAATTTTTATATACACTCAAGAACATCTCTTAAAAATATTAGAAATAAAAGAATATTTTTACATATTGTTTAATTAATAAGTGGTGTAAATTTATTTTAAAGATCTGTTGGGAAATAAACTTCAGATTTTGGACCGTCTTTCTCTGTATTCAAAGGTTTAATGGCTGCTCTCTCCTTTTCGGTCAAAACCTGTTCCGAAAAAGAAGATTTCCACCAGAACGGAAATTTTGTAATTACTTTAACGGAATCATTCAAAACTTTTAACGACATATAATGATAATAGTAATTATACTTATTATTTAACATCATTAAAATTGTTTTTATGATTATTTAATTGTTTAAAAATTAAATTATGACTATGATTGATATATCATATGAATAAAAAATTATTTAATGCTTAAAAATTATTAATATTTCAATAAAAGATGTTTATAAAATTTTAATTCAATTAAATATTAATTTTAAAAAATATTTTCAAAAAGAAAACGGAGGCCGGACCGAACCTTGGGAAAAAGGTTTGCACCCTAGTACTATACCGGCCATGCTATTCACGCTTCAACAAAGGTGACAACTTACTGGTATGTAAGCTATGCCGAAAGTTTGAGGACCATTTTCTCCCAAACGGCTGGCCACTGCGCTTTAGCATTTTAAGTGCGTATAGGAATTTGAAATGGTGAGAAATTGTGTTGGTTATTTTAACATTTTTTCCTATGAAGCAGTGGCTGTCCTTAAACTTTTGGATGGTAGTCTCCAGGTTAGACATTACAAGGAGATCATCCACATAAACACCAACAATCAATTTTCTCTCCTTATCAAAATGCACATAAGGATCTTCTCTAGATCTTGTAAGCTTATATGACTTGAGGAACTTGTCAAAGTATACCACTCTCTCCCCAGATTGGTGAAGACCATAAAGACTCTTCTTCAATAAGAAGACCTCTTCTGCTGGTTTTTCTTGCGGATAAACATGTGGTAATTCCATAAAAACTGTTTCCTTTGATTTACCGTTTAGATAGCAGCAGTAATGTCAAGTTGGTGAACTAGCCAATCTTGATCAACTGAATATGCTAACAAGGTTCTAATAGACTTTGACTTTATTACAGGACAAAAAGTCTCCTTATAGTCTATGCCCTCTGCTTGTGTGTAACCCCGGGGCAACTAGTCGAGTTTTACATCTGTTCACTTTTCCATCTTTATATTCCTTCTTGAAAACCCATTTACATTTCACGACCTTTCTTTCTTTTGGTCTTGGAACTACATCTCAAGTCTCGTTTCTTTTTTAAGTTGTCCAATTCCTCTTGTATGGCTAACTTCCATTATTTTGCTTTAGACTACTTAAAGTCTTTTCTATGCCTTCCGGATCTTTCAGAAAAGTCTTGTATTCTTCATCTTTGGACGACACTAGTCAGCTGTACTCCTTCTTATTTGTTCCTTCTACAGATTCATCACCAACCTTCAATTTTTCCATGATGTAGTCCTTTGTCCACTTAGGTGCTGAAATTTGTCTCCTGGGTCGACTTTCCTTTTCTGTTTCTATGGATTCCTACAGTCTGGAGGTTCCATCTGCTGCAACTTTACTTTCATCATCTTGAGTCTCCTTGTATTCAATTCTTTGGAGAGGTAATGTAGTTACGTTTTCTATCATGAGTGATTTTTCTTCAAATACGACATCTCGGGAGCAAATGACCATCCCCTTTTCTTTGATATAAATGCGGTATCTCTCATCTCCATCATATTCAACAAGATAACCTTTAGTTGCCTTTTTGTCCATTTTATTTCTTTTCTGAACCGGAATATGTGCATAGCGAACAGATTCTATGATGCGCATGTGATTTATTCTGGGTTCCTTATCCATTCGTAGTTCATGGGGACTTGAATCCGAAATTGAATATTTGCCAGTTCTGTTTAAAACATAGACAGAAGTGCTAACGAATTCTGACCATAGATATTTGGGAAACCGAAATTTGGTTCCTCTGGCTTCTGGATCTTCTCTTCCACGATTTCCAAAGCATATTCATGACAGTTGATTGCGAATTTAATCCGATATTTCCAAATTGGTCAGTCACTTTTTCTATACAATGGCTTAATCTGGATCTTTCCCTGGTCCATTTTAAACAGTTAATAGAATCACAGGCAGATTCGATAATCCTATGTCCTAACTGTCCAAGAGTTAGGTCTAGCTAACGTATCAATGCCGATATTCTTCCGCTCTATATGGGCGCTGCAAGCATCCTGGGGCCCATAACCTAATGAAATTATTTATTTTTGTATTAAACGTTTAATATTTAAATATTCTTCTTGGAATTTTTTTGATCTGCTAAATAAATAATTCATTAAGTTCAAGGCCTAAAACAACGACACAGTGGTATGACGATCTTCTTGAATGATTTTATCGGCTAAGAATTTTTGTTCAGCACTGCTAAAGGATCAATGGGTGATTCTAACATAGTTTTGCTTTTAACTCAAACAGTAACCTCCTAAGTTCTGCAATTTGAGTGTTTTGTAAAAAGATATGACTCAAGTAGAATATATGACTGATTTTTTTTAGTGTCAAAATTGGCTGAGAAGCATTTGACTTCGGATGTATGCTTTACAATTCACGATTCAAGATCATCTAATGTCACTCAGGACAAAATCCTAAACGCTTGCAAAGTTGCCCGGTTCACGCCAGCATTTACATCATCAGGCATCTCTCTTCGGAACGAAACTAGGGAATTAGATCACATGTTGGCCGCCATCTCAAAGCTGAGAAGTGCTTTACCTGAAGCCATCACCAGCGAACAATCAGAAGCAATTATCTTCAAAGCCAATAACGGTGGACTAGATGATGAAAGTTCTTATGCTGACAGCCAACATGTGGTTTTTAAAATAGTTGTTTCAATAATAAACGGCAGTTCTGAAATACTCGTTTGTAGAACTACAACAGTCAATTAAAATCCCTCTCTCGCCAACTGTGTGTGACTAAAATTATAGGATATCACATGTAAGTAACTGATGTCAGGTGTGTTTTGATATCATCTGTGATATATTTTTAAGTAACTTTCATTGATTAAAGTTATTATAGTATAACTGGAGCTTCTGTACTTTATTATATAATTAGCATCTGCTTCGCAACAATTTGATTATAGCATTAGACTAATCTTAATAACTAAATTAGAATACAGTAAAAGTTTTAATTCCTTGTGGAAAATCTTTTATAATACATTTGATAATGTCAATGAAAAAAAGGATAACTTTTTAAAAACATTTTTTTGGAAAGATCAGAAATGAATAAGAAAGAATTCCTTGATTTTCTACAATATCAGGTGGCATGGCAGCATCTAAACAAAATACGTTAAATTAATTGAAAACTTCATTTTTTGGTCACACAGGCATATTTGATCTTATTAGTCTTATCCATTATAACAAGGGTAAGAAAAGTATTTCATGAAAAGTTTCTAATTGAAATTGTTCTTAAAAAAGGCGTAGGCTCCTTCAAAAATCTCTTTTTCTCTTCATTGTACTTTTTTTCTGAGAAGCAGAATTGGATACGTCACGTGCCATTTTGAGTGCCTATATGGCAGATTGCCAGCATCTGTAATTCTTCTTTTCAAACGGAACATAAATCTCGTACATCAATCCTCGTAAAAATGAATTTTTTTCAGAATTTCATAGCAGAATGAATAACGCAATCAATTCATGCGACGCTACATTTACATGGCAAACATAGATGCGGGTGTCGTCTTAACACATAACTAAATACTGCACTGATTGAAGTAATGCACATGCGACGTACGCTGTAGTATAACAGAGCATGGAACTTGAAGCAATTAAAATGTCACTTAAAGCTGCGAAAATTGTGGTTCCTCGTTTCACATCTGTGTTCCTAAGTGGAGAACAAAACATAGAACATTTGTAAGTGATTGCTATACTCAGAGTCTTATTCTTTGTAACGCATCGACCCACCAACTTCAGTCGAATCTGGTGATTTAAATTATAAACTGTGTCACCAATAAATTCTGATTCCGTGAGAAAAAAAGATCTAGTTTTATTTCCATCGTTTCAATGCAAACGGCATTTTTCTCATTCGTTGGTGAATTGTTGATTTTTAAAATGGAATCACCTTGCATATTCAAAAATGCTCATACAATTTAGATAGACTTACTCTAATAATGCTAACGAACACGAATAATTCTAATGTAAATGGAAAACGATATTAAAGAAATTAGTCCAAGTTTACGAACTCATAAAAAACGAAAAAACTTAATTAATGTTCTGATGTGTCAAGCAGAATTATATTACCAAAAACTTTGAAAGCAAGAAATAAACAGTTGTTTCAAACGGCAAAAGAATCGTTCTTTCTTAACGTTACGAACAACAATGGATTTTTTATTTGAATTGGCGCTGGTCATTATAGGTTTAACACGTGACTATGAATTTACTCTATTATTCTTCTCGGATAAACTGTTAAATTCAAGTCTATTTCTAAATCATTCATTTTTATTTGGATTAAATCAAATTATTATGGCACCAAGAATGGATTTATGTAATCGATGTCCTTCGTCACTGAAAAAAAAAATCGAGAGTCGTTTGAAAAGTCGCACATTTAAAATTACATATTATGATTCTTATCGCTCCCTACATTTTAAGAATAACTCATATAATACTGAATATTTGTAATTATAAATATCACATTTTTATTAATTATATTGATGTCTTTATTCACAATACATGTAAAGTTATATAGACTTACTTTTTAAAATTAGTATTAATAACTTTATTTTTTTAACAGTTAATATAATTCGATTAAACAATTTAAAGTAAATAAATCAACATAATTTTGCTCACATGCATATGAGTATATATATTATAGAATAAATTTAAAAGTTCATTATAAAAAATAAAATGCAGCGACAATATATAATACATTTTTCGTGTTTCACCATCATTACTCATATAATAGCCCAGATCGTCTCTCACTGATCCGGTAACGCTCTGCCAAATTTCAAGTTTCTAGTCCCAGTGGTTTGGGAGATTTCGTGATGAGTGAGTCATGATATTTGCCTTTTATATATGAAGATTATACATTGGTAATACCACTGTGTCATGGCGCTTTTTTACCTTCTCGTATACGAAGTATACAAAGAGAAAGTATTGTAATCTTCAAAAAATTCGAACTCGAGATTTTGACGAATCTCTCCGCTTTAGACCTCCCCGATTCCGAAAAACACAACTTGAGAATTATGTCTGTCTGTGTGTCTATGAACACGATAACTCAAAAACTATTAGAGATACAGGATGAAATTTGGTATGTGATCTTTACACATAATTTGTAGGTTTCTATCAAATTTTAGGCAAAATCCGTCTACGGAAAGTCTGTCTGTCCGCGTTCATGTGAACACTATAACTCAAACCCTTGAATAGCTAGATGGATAAAATTTGGTACACAGATTGATCATCATGAATGTAGGTCCGTATCAAATTTTGGACCAAATCCATCGAAGGGTTGATTGTCTGTCGGTCTTTATAATCTCATATTTTTAATCGCAATAACTTCTTAACAAAATTACTTAGATAAATTAAATTTGGTATGTGGCCTTCTTACCTTAATTCTAGATTTGTATCCAATTTTTGTGTCAATCGGTTAAAAAAAGCGCTCAAATTGCCTAATTAATTTTTCTAATCCGATTCTCCCTGCCCATGCGTACTGGTAGCAATCTCTGTGCACGCGGAAGCTATTGAGCGAATTACATCACTTTGTCCACGTCCACTCTTGCCGGCTCAAGAGTGGAACCTAGCAGTGTGTGATAGATGCGTTTTAATCGGTACACATCTCTTTGAATTTGATTCTTTACCTAAATATTTTACAATCACTATAATCTACAATGAAAAACCTTCTGAGAGTCATTGTATTCTAGGTTACAGTAGGTTCGAATTTTTTCATCCACGCTGAGGGGGGGAGGGGAAACGGTACCTTTTTGGGGAAGTATACGAGAAAGTTTAGAGGAGACCACTCCCGCTGGTTTGCAATAAATATCGAAATCTTGTCAAATAGATGCAAGACACTTAGCCTTCAGGAGATTCAGGCGAATTGTTTTAACCTTTTGAATACGACTGGTGCTATATACCAGCTAACAGCCCTTGACCAACAGCAAAGTATAAATGATCTAAAGAAACTGTTGGATAAAATGCTTTTCAACTGAAGATTCATCCAAAGTATACATAATTTTAAAATGTGTGTTCGTTTCAATTCACAAATCAATAAACAATCGGGTTAAAAAATTTTCACTTATCTTCTATCATTAATGAAATAAAAAAAAATCACTTTCACAGTTTCAATTACAGTTTTTAAAGGAAGAATACATTCATGAATTCCTTGTATTAAGATTACACAATCAAAACTAGAATAGTTTTATTGTTCTTTAACCCTTTGCACTCTTATGTCGAGCCAGACTCGATATTCTGAATGATACATCTTTTACATATTCTTGTTGGATAGCGCTTATTATAAAAACCACATAATAGCAAAATCACACAAATTAATTTTTAGGAATTGAAACAAATTAATAACAATATTTTTCAGCTTCCTAAAGCGCTAAATCAATCCTTACACTCACACGTGTATAATTATGCATCTTATTATCTTTCGGAGTACAAAAGGTTAAATTCGTTAATCGTTTTCATACTGTTTTGATTTCCGACTATGCTCTTACAAAACAACAAAAATATAATATCCATTAATCTCTTTTTAAATGTCTGATTGTATTGATTTGTTACCATGCTAAACACATTGTTTCTCTTAAGATTATATGAGGAATTTTCGATGACAAAGGAGAAAACTGTGTAATAATCATCATCATTATATATTGACTGAAACGTCTAAGAAAATTTCCTCTAAAGCAAGAATCTACGATAAAATGGCCGGAGGAACTGATAGGTTATTATGGTCCAAATAAATAAATTAATATGGTTCTTAAGGGGAAAAAACCCATCAGTTTTTATAGAAAACTAGGATCTAGGATAGTTTCTAAAAGTACAGCATAAAAAAATATCAAGTTCAACGGTGAAATTTTAATTTTCTTCCTGATACTTGATATCCTTTCTCTGCTTAGAAGAACATTTATTATTTTCACAACGATTGTTTTCGAATAAAGTGATAATTTTATATGTGGATTTTCGAATGTTTTCCAGCCCATCTGTCAAATATGTTTAAAATTCAGGCACTCAATTTCACAAAATTTTACCTTTACATTGATCACACTGCATATCAACTATATCCACTTACAAAGATCAGGGAATTCTATATATATAGATCTATTGAAAATGCAATGCATTACTATGAAGAATACCAGCAAATTGTAACAGAGGGCTGTCCTCTCTGCAATAATGACCAGCAATCTTGGTAAGGTTGGACGTTAGAAGTTGTTATAGTGGATATTTTATGATCAAATGTATGTGGTAGTTTACAAATAAGTCAAGGACAGAAAAATGGTGACAAAAGAACAAATGCAAGAATGTTACATCAAACTGGCCAAATTGGTCACAGAAACTAGCAAACTGCGGCAATCCTACGATTGATATATTGAATCTTAAGCCAACCGCTTTCACGACAGCTCTACGACACGCAAATGACACGGTGTGCGTAAACACAGAGTCTGAATGTGGAAACCATTCACGATTGGTGTGGTTGGAACGGCCCGCCGAAAATTCAACCCTTCCTAATTTCCATCATTCAATTTCATTTTGAATGGGCACTGTCGGTCCCTGGATGTGGTGATCCGGCGAAGAGTAATTTCGTGGAAAGGGGGTGTCCCTTCTAAATGGATGGACTAAGAAATGGAGTGGCGTAGAACGGCACCGTGCCATTTGTGTGACGCGGAGCGACCGAGAATGACCAGCCTTTCAAAAAGACACAAGATGGCCTGTATTATTGTTCCAATATCTTTATGATAATGTACAGTATTGAGAATACTGAACAACATCGTAAAAATAATGTACAATATCTTTGTTAGTACAATACAATTAGCCTAAAAATCTAGCACATAGTACAGTACAATTAGGTCAAAACCTAAACATCCAAAAAGAAAAGTTCTCTCCGGCGCCAAATTGTTCCATACCCTCCCCGTAGTAAGCGGTAAAAAGTCACACGACTTCGAGCGTCGGGTTTCGGGGGGAGAGGGTGAAAAGAGGGTGAAATGGTCATTTTTCACAGTTTCTCGAAGATATCTCCAAAACTATTCGGTTTTCAAATTAGAATGGATTTAAAAAATTAAAGAGCGTATAATTCTCTACAAATAGATACTTTTATTTTTCCTCCAGCTTTAATAGTTTCCCAGATAATGGGTCTTAAAAGTTGCCACCATCTTGGATTTCCACCCCCTTTTTTAGTTTTTCTTGAATATCTCGAAAGCTATTCAATATTCAAACTACATATGATTTAACAAATGAAAGGTATTACCATTCCATACAAATGGATGTTTGATTTTTCTTTAAGCTTGAATAGTTGTTTAGATATTTAGTCTCAAAGTGGATGAATTTGTAAAAAAAAAACTTAGATGATAGTCCAGTAAGAGAAGGGTTTGAATAAAATCATTAAAGCGTATAGTTTTGAAAAATGGTATATTTGTTCATAAGGGGCTTCTGATGAACATACCAAAAGTACCCGAACCTGGGGGGTGAGCTCACACCGCCATCCTGGATTTCATTCCCCCTTTTTTTAGTTTTTCCTGAATATCTCGAAAAATATTCAATTTTAAAATTGCAATTGATTTAAAAAATTAAAGGGCATAAAATTCCCTACAAATAAATGCTTTTGTTTTTCTTCCAGCATTAATAGTTTCCGAGATAATGGGTCTCAAAATTATCGCCATCTTGGATTTCACCCCCCCCCCTTTTCTAGTTTCTCTTGAATATCTCAAAATCTATTTAATTTTCAATTTACATGTAATCATCAAATTAAAGAGTGTAAAATTACCTATAAACGTATGCTTCTATTTTTGTTTTAGATTCAATAGTTTCTGAGATAATGGGTCTCAAAATTTGCCTCCAACTTGGATTTTATTCCCTCTTTTTTAATTTTTCTTGAATATCTCGAAAACTATTTGATTTTCTTATTACATGTAATTCAACAAATTAATGAGTGTAAAATTCCCAACAAATGCATGCTTTTATATTTTTTCTAGCTTTAATAGTTTCTGAGATATTTAAGTAAAATTAAAAAAGGAGGGATAAAATCCAAGATGGCGACACATTTTGAGCCTCATTATCTCAGAAACTATTAAAGCTAAAAGAAAAATAAAAGCATACGTTTGGTAGGAAATTTTGCGCTCTTTAATTTTTCTGATTACATAAAATTTGAAAATTAAATAAATTTTGAGATATTTAAAAAAAATTAAAAAAGGGGGATGAAATCCAAGATGGCGATAAAATTTGAGACCCATTATCTCGGAAACTATTAAAGCTAGAAGAAAAACAAAAGTATGTATTTGTAGCGAATTTTACGCTCTTTAATTTTTTAAATCAATTGTAATTTGAAATTGAATACTTTTTGAGATATTCAGGAAAAACTAAAAAAGGGGTATGAAATCCAAGATGGCGGCGCGAGCTTCCCCCAGGAATTGGGGACTTTTAGTATGTTCATCAAAAGCCCCTCATGAACAAGTGTGCCAATTTTCAAAATTATAAGATTTAAAGTTTTTTTTAAAGCCTTCGTTGACTGGACTGTCAGCTCAGATTTTGTACAAAATTCATCCACTTTAGGACCAATTATCTCAAAAACTATTAAAGCTTGAAGAAAAATAAAAGCATCTATTTGTAGGGAATGGTACGCTATTTAATTTGTTAAATCCTATGTAATATGAATATTGAATAGCTTTCGAGATATTCAAGAAAAACTAAAAAAGGGGGTGGAAATCCAAGATGGTGGCAACTTTTAAGACCCATTATCTGGGAAACTATTAAAGCTAGAGGAAAAATAAAAGTATCTATTTGTAGAGAATTATGCGCTCTTTAATTTGTTAGATCCATTGTAATTTGAAAACTGAATAGTTTTCGAGATATCGTCGAAAAACTGTGAAAAATGACCATTTCACCCTCTTTTCACACACACACCCCGAAACCCGACGCTCGAAGTCTTGTGTTTTACCACTTACTACGGGGAGGGTATGGAACAATTTGGCACTGGAGAGAACTTTTCTTTTTGGATGTTTGGGTTGTGAACCTAATTGTACTGTACTATGTGCTAATAGAGCAAAGTGTCGAGAGGTACAGAGACCAAGCGCATCATGTTTTCCAACATCCACGGCGATATTTATCTCGGATTCATTTTCTCAGGACCAGACAGTCAACAAAGAGTCTATCTGCAAAATTCTGGAGCTTTTTAGGATTTAAGTTGAAGCGGTCGGATCCGTGGCATACGAAGAGTTGAATCTTTTCTTGGGGACAGTACCCTGTCAACGAGAACCCGTCGTTCGTGAATATGTCCGCAACCACAGCATTATCCCATTTCCACACGCCACACTCAGCTCCTTGTGAACTTCTTTCTTTCCCTGAGATTGAATGTACAGCTAAATGTCAGCTGTTTACACACTGCTTCCGAGATCCAACTCCAATCTCAGAAAATCATGCAAGTCCTTGAACAAAACAACTACTTCCAGGCAGAGGCGGCTTTTGACAGTATGAGGCCACAGGCGCAAAATTGTTTTGAGGCCCTTCTATCCTATGTCGTGAATTCGGCGTCGGCTTAGCATTGCAATATACATCCAATAGATTTTGTGCCCCCCTAGGGTCTCGAAGTACCAGGTGAGCTTCTCTAACACCTGTGCGAAAAAAACGCCACTGCCTGCGCTTGTCAGACGCATTGCGCCCGAACTCGCCGGTGCAAATATTGCTCCCTACGGAGGGTTAACTTGAATATCTCTACTAATAATAAAGGAGAAGTGTGTATGTCTACGTATGTGTCTGTGCGTTGGTCCTCTACAGAGCAGACAGCTAGACCTAGAGATACGAGATATGGCACAAACACACTTTGAAAGGTGAGAATGTGACCTTCGGAGCCTTTTTTTGAAATTTTAATTAGAATTTTAATGAATTAAAAATTAAACGAAATTTCGGCGGTTTTCCTTAATAACTTCCGAAAATATTACAGCACAAAAATTATTTTTACACCATCTGAAAATGTAAACAAATATCTTTTCAATGATATCAATTAAGTTGTCGTACGATTTTTTTCTCTAATTTTAATAAATTTTAAAAAATATTTTTTGGCATAATTTACAACGATACTTTTCATTGTTGCAACGCATTTCAAACCGTTTTCATTGTTTAAAAAATATTTAAGTGCGTGTTTTTCTTCCATTGTTGAAAGTTTAGAAAATATCTTGCTGGATTTTATTTTCTTCTTTTATTTGATCAATTTTTCTGTGAAACCTGTAAAGGAAGTCCTCAAGATAGCAAGTAATAAGTCAACTGAAAGATTATCTTTGCCATGTTTTAATTCTTTTTATCAGCTTGTTTTAAGCCAATTAGCATGGTACTGGACGTAAAATGTGCCGCGCCAATTTAATGTTGAAATCAAATGCTTATTTTACGTTAATGTAGACAAGGAACAGAACAAGTGCAGGGCTACGAAAAGAACGCGGGTTAAATGTCTATAGCAATTTGAAGTTTAAAACTACTTTGTTAAAGGATCCATGAATCTAAAATTTTGATAAGAGATTAAGTTGAAATTTTATTGCCGGCGATGAAGTTGGTCGCCGAAGGCGGCTAGTAGAACATAGGTGTAGCCTGCAAAGAAACTTTTGAATTCATTTTACACTCATAACATATCAAGCTTACATACTGTAATTAGATGCAAAATAGTAATAGATGTTCATGGTTTAACTGATAAAATACTTATCCGAAACGGCATCCCCCCCCTCTTTAGTTCGGTTAACCGGGTTTGTACTGTATTAGCAAAATATGTACCGAAGTGAATCAAACTCGATTTGCATGTAAAAGGCTCTATCTTCCTTTCTTTCTCTTTTTAAATTGAATTAGAAAATAGAATTTTCCTTTTTTGCATTTTTATAAAAATTTCCTATTTTACAAATTCTTTCAACTTTCTCAACTAAGGTTAATCCATCGACAGCGGTTTCAGAAGTGAATACAAAAATAGCTTTAACAATGGAAAATATTGTCCGAAATAGAAATCAGCTACAAAAAACAATAGCATTATTAGTATCCATTGTTCCATATCATTTTAGAGGCATAGTTTTAAACAACGCTTTTTTCTTTATCTAAATAATGTCCAATATCATTATTGCTGAGATTTATTCGAGCAAAACATCTTTTCTCTGTCATTTTGTAAAGTTTTGTGGAAGGTAGTTTTTACTTCTGACGAAATCAAGCCATCCTTTGAAGTTTGCAGTCTTCTTCTCAGTACAGGTTAGTAACGAATATTTTCTGCAAACACTGGACATTTTGTAAACTTACTATGAAAAACTTCATTTAGAATTATTAAAAGTCCCTTAATTCTTCGGTATCCAAAAATTCTCTATAAGCTCTGTAGGCTTTTAAGCTTTATTTCCTTATCAAGGTAATTTGTAATATTTTCTTACGTGAAAATTTAATCTGCTTCAAGATAATTCAATCCGTCAGTTTGAAGAATTGTTATCATATTTTTCCAAATAATTTAATTTCATTTAACTTGGGTTAGCAGGTAGCTTCATTCGGAGTGTATCAGAGCAATTCTCGTTATGTTTTTATTTGCATCTCGTTTATTCACTTGAGAACAGCTCATTCCATACCGATACGGCAATTCTTTTCCTCATAATTTCTTTTAGTTTATCTTTGCTAAGTAGATAGTTATAATCAGATTGTGTCAAAATAATTGATTTCATGATTTAATTTTAATCACATTAATTCACCTGTGAAGAGTTCATTTCGTACTGATGCAACGGATTTCCTAAAGGTGAAAAATCACCATAAATTGAGTCGCTAACTTAATTATCGCTAATTGACCTCGCTAACACAGTAGTATGTAAAAGAAGTATACAAAGAGAAAGTATTGCAATCGTCAAGAAATTCGACCTCATCATTTTCATGAATGTTTGCGTTTCAAACGTTCCCAGACCTCCGAAAAACAAATTTTTGGATTTATATTTTTCTGTTTGTTGGTCTCTGAACATGAAAGCTGAAAAACGCAATGAGGTACATTCATTAAATTTTGTAGGTGGCCTTTTCACTAAATTTGCAGATAAATCTGTTAATGTCTGTCTGTTTGTTCGTCCGTGCACATCCATGTGAAGACGATAAATCAAAAACGGAAATAGTTAGATGCATGAATTTAGACATTAAGAAATTATCATTAGAATTGTAGACCTCTATCAAATTTCAGACTCAATACGTCAAAGAATTGATTGTCTGTTGGTCTGTATACACTCTGTCCCTAAAGTTTATAGACTCTAGTAAAATATATGTTTTAGCAAAACGGAAAGGCATACAAACACCAATTACAAATATGTTGATTCAAACCATATGCTACTTGCATTCAAAGAAATATTTAGAAAAAATAACAATTTTTATTACAATTATATAGCAAAATGGAAATATTAGGTGTCCCAAAAGTTTATAGAATATATGGCATTTCGACAAAAGGTGCTCAATATAATGTTCTTAATAGTTTAAAGTCTTTCCATTTCTCAGCATGACATTGTATACACGTTTTTCCATCGTCATAATTAAGGTTTATAATATTTCTGGTTCCAAGTTGTACCATACACTATCAATAGCTGTATTCAAGGTATTCATTGAATAAAATTGCCTTCCATTCTCATACACCTTCCGAGACATAATGCTCCACACATTTTCAATTGGGTTTAGATCAGGGCTCGTCGGTGGCCACTCAAGAACAGTAACATTTTTCGAGTTTAAATAATTTTTCGTAGCATTGGAGGTATGGATGGGAGCATCATCTTGTTGATATTACCAATTTCGTCCCCCTATGTTTTCTGTAAATGGCATAAGATGATTTTCTAGTGTTTCTATGTATTTAGGGGAATTCTGTCGGCCATCTAAAAAGGCCAAACCCACTTGACCGCTGAAACTGAAAGCCGCCCACACCATCACAGATCCACCACCACTTTGCCTACTGAAAAAGCTCCTGGGCTCTTTTCGTAAATCATGCAAATATTTTATATTCCCGTCAGGTCCATCGAGGTTCCATTTTTTTCATCACTGAAAAGGACAGCCATCCATTTATCACCATATGACATATGATTACGAGCCCATTGTAATCTCTTACTAATGTGAAGCTTTGAGAATGGTAATCGGCAAGACATTTTTGTGCAGATCATATAACCAGATTCTACAATTCATCTATGAACAGTGTTCTTGGAGATTTGCAACCGGGAAGCCCCAATAATTTCCCGAACCGACATTTTCTGACTTGAAAGCCATTCTTTGTATCCGTCTATCACTTCGAATATCCATCACACGTGGTCTTCCCGAACGAGGTTTTGGCTCATATGGCGTCTTACGAGTTAATACACGATAAATCATGCTTTTAGAACGATTTAATAGTTTCAATATTTCCTTAACAGTCTTACAGAGCAATTTGAAATGCAGAATTTTACTCACTTCTTCATTAGAGAGCTGCTACGCTTTAGGCATCTTGAAACGCAGAACAAACGAACGCTTTCCTTTTCTTACAACGTATTAATTAGGCTCCGAATCGACGTCGTGATTACCGATACCATATTTGCATAAAATTGCATTTGTCTATAAACTTTTGGGACAGGTTATTTCAGTTTATTCTACAATTTAAAAATTGACATCAAATATACGGGGTAGAACTGCTGTTTTTTCAATTTAATAGACATAACATATCTATACAGTAAGTTACATCGAAATATATCATATACAAGAAAAAATATAGGCAAAATACAAGATTCTATAAACTTTTGGGACAGAGTGTATTTAAGACTATGAGACCGCGATAAATATCGCGATAAAATCGCAACAACTTATACAAATAAAATTTGGCGTGTGGTCCTGTTGATAATATTGTAGATGCACATGAAATGTTGGACCCAATCTGTGGAAAAGAAGATACCCCAAATTCTTGTTATTTAAAATATTCAGTTTTCTACACCGTAAAATAATGCTTGCGCGAACTCAAATTTGCAGAATTGCAAATTTTTCTTATGGTCATTAAGAATTTAATACAAATGATAAATCCTGAATGAAACTAATAACAGAAATAAGAACATTTATCCATTCTTTACTAAAAGTGAAACGGGAACAATGCTAGAAACTGGACAAGTCTCTCATATAATTGATGGAGTTGTCGATCTTACTGAGATGATAGTCAATGAACTTTCAAGGATGCGTGGGAAAATCTCTACTACAGAAGCCGACACCTCAGACACAGATCCATCAAAAATACAAAAGAAAGTTGCATGTTTGACCGAAGGTCTCGGTTCAGTCGAAAAAGTTTTAAAATTTTGGAGAAAACAGACTTTATAAAGAAAGCTATTTCAGCTGTAAGACAAGAAATAAAAAATATATTTCAATTTCCTAAGAGGAAATTTTATGTAACGCCCAAAAAAAATTGAAATGTCCGATTTTAATGAGTCATCAACACCTAAATATATTTGTTTTCTGCAACAGTTTTGTTTTAATATGTGCTTTAGTGTATGAATATATTTAAACATTTTTCATTACACAGGGTGACACACTTATCGTGGTCCAATAGCTAATTTCTAAACCGTTAGAGATAGACATATAGTTTTAATTGCAAAAATGCTTTAAATGAAGGGAAGAATTATAATTTATGTTTTAAGAGTCAATAAATATATTTCTGAAAAATTACGAATTCTAACTTTTTATACGGTCCTCCGGTCCTATCAATCATATTCAATAAAATATTTTTGACACTCTAACATTTTAAACAAAAAAGTCCCGCTCTTCTGCGATTAAAACTGACCGATTATGGAACTTTGAATATCGCTGACTTAGACCACTTTACACCATTTCCATAGCCGTCTTGAAGACGATCCACCAATCAATGCGCAGCACTTGCTCGACGAGGCCACTACGGCCATTATACCACTATGGCCACTTAGCTCGACGAGGCAAAGCCAATTCTTTGCTTACAATTAAAAAGAATGGATTTTACTCCACAAAGTAACTGTGAATCATTAGCAAAATTATGCAATAGCTAGTGGAATTGTATAGAGCAAATTGTGAATTTGTTACACATTTCAGTTAACTTCGTCTTTTTTTTCCCTTGAAATAGCTAGATACTTTAAGAAATATCTGAATTATACACTTTGATGACACATACAGTGAAATACTTATCTGTATTCAAAAGGAAGTTGTATTTTGGTATTCATTTAATTTTACATTTTCTGTTTGTTCTTTTCGTGAGGAAAACTAAATGTTTCATGATTTAGTTAACACCCTCATTTAATACTTTGTCATTCAAATCATGAATTCGTATTGAAATGCTAGTATACTGCATTTTCTTTTTTTTTTCCTTTCATGAGGATAACTATATATTTTATGATTTAGTTAAGCCCCTCATTTAATGCTCTATTTTTATTCTAAACTTGAATTTGTATTGAGTATTTGTATTGTATTTGTACGAGTATCTTCTCAATTTTCCAAGTCGTTGTTCGGATGTTTGTGTCTAGTCTTTATTTGAACTATCTTTCATGTCCAATGTATCTTTTAAATACATGTATCAAAAATATAATTACATAAATTAGTACATTTCTTGAGAGTCAATTCAGATGCAGCATTTCTGAAAATTTAAACAATTCACCTTCACAAGAAAAATGCAATTTAAATTGAATTAAAACACCAGCGGGAGTGATCTCTCCTAAACTTTCTTACAAAGTTGTCCTACCCGACCCTCCCCCCGCGCCTAAAAATTTCGGAGCGCCGCGAGTGGTATTGATAGTGTCTTCGCAGAACGCTGCCGATACGAAAGGGTCAAGAATGCAAAGCGAGATAAGATTCGCCAAGCTAGTAAAATAGCGCCAAGTTTACGAAGGTTATGAGCCGTAAAATGAGTCTTAAAACATTAACTGTTATAAATAATAGGATCACCGCTTATTGTTACTCATTGTTTCATAACGATAATAAAACTGTGTATCAAATTTTGTCGCTCTAGCTATTTAAGTTTTTGAATTATCGTGTTCTCATGAACATGGGCAGACGGACAGACCGACTTGCCGAAGACGGATTTTGTCCAAAATTTGACAGAAACCTACAAATTATGTCTAAAGATCTCATACCAAATTACATCCCTCTAGCTTTAATAGTTTTTGAATTATCGTGTTCAAAGACGACACACAGACAGACATAATTCCAAAATTGTGTTTGTCGGTCTCAGGGAGGTCTAAAACGGAGATTCGTCAAAATGACGGGTTCGAATTTTTTGACGATTAAAATGCTTTCTCTTTGTACACTTCGCATACGAGAAAGAAATAGATATTTTTTAGGAATGCTCTGTTTCGTGTTTGTTTGGATCACAAACATTTTAATAGTAATAAAGAATATTGTTGCCATCGAAACAACCAAAGCTAGATTATTGCTTTTGGTCGTTTTTTGTTCTGACTTTGATAGATAAGCAGTGAAAACAAAGTACTCTTAAGAAATATTAAAAAGCAATTGAAATATTTCGTCATTTTATTTCAGTTGATTATGAACTTGATACTAAAAGGGAATCCATCATGAAAGGTTTCGAAAACATTCGTAAGTAGAATTTTATTGAGAGTCAAGTACTGTAACTAATTAAGATCTGTCGATATTATTTCCATTTTCGTGAAAGTTTTCTAAGGCGGTAGTTTACAATAATTGCCATCATATGAGTATATATTCGAAATTTCAATTTTAATTTTCGGTATTAAAAGTCGAAACTTCAACAATTCCAAAAATGTATATAGCCAATAATAACTGAAATGGACTCGAAAACACAGTATTATCGCCAAATTTTTGCCAAACTGGACTTTTTCAAGCGATAACCTGTTAAATTTGGTATAAAGATATATGAGTGTTAAGACCATTATAATGGTCCAAGGGAGTGCTAATTTGGCGACGGCACAGTACCTTGTTTTCGAGTCTTACAATTGAGTGCACGTAGATACTAGGACCGGCATCATCGCCAATGAATAATGTAATATCTGCTTTCAGGTTTCACCCCAAATTAGACCACATTTAGTAGAATCCTGTACTTCTGTTTCGCCAGGGTACATTAAGTTGCCCCATTGACAACACAGCGCCAAGGGGCCGTTCAAATATTACGTAAGCACCCAAGGGGGGGGGAGGTTTACATTTGCTTATTTTGCCGGCAAGGGGAGGGTATGATGCTTACGTAAGACATTAAAATCACTTTATTTTCGAAAATCTCTTGTAACTTGCACAAATAATTTAATTTAAAAAAATTAAATTTGAAAAAAAAAAGTTAAATTTGACAAAAGAAAGTTAAACTTGATTTTTGTAAGCTTAAATTTGAAATTATAAGGAAATTAAACTTACATTTTTTTTATTCATTTTAAGCCTAGTTGGAGTTTTTTATTTGAATAAGTCCTAAAATTTTTAAAATTAGATTATTACTGTTATACGTTTTGTAAAAAAAAAAAGAAAGAGGGGGGTTGCAGTTTGCTTACGTAATTATAAGAGGGGGCTTGCGATTTGCTTATTTTTGCTGACAAGAGGGGAGGGGGGGTCAAAAAATACCAAAAACATGCTTACGTAATATTTGAACGGCCCCTAAGGGAAAATATGGGCTGTTAATGTAACCATGTGACCTCTTAACGTATTCGATATTTAAATCGAATATGTATATTAAGTATGCCAAGGCCTTATTAAGTCGCTCATCGACAAAACAGAGCAAATAAACAAAACGGATATTATTTATTTTAAATTTCATTCCCTTGACTAATTCTTCACACTGTGTTGGCGATGAGGAGACTTAATGTGAATTGGCATAGGCATTGTTGTTTTCAAGCGCTCTCATTTAGTTTAATAATATCAAAATACATTTAAGAAGATATTTGATAAACACCAACATTTTTTCTGAGAGCAAATGCACCACTGAAATGATTCAGTAGAAATTAGACATTTTTTCCCAAAACTCCTTTTACAGTTGCCTTTTAAACTCCAAAAAGGGAGGTGAAAACGACTTGGTTAATATTGCGATGGATATACATAATATAATCAATAACGTCAAATATCTTAATTCAATAACGTCGAATATCTTAATTCAATACCTTGAAAAGTAAAGTTTTAAAAAATAAAACCTGAAACCCTTTTTTTTAATTAATACCTTTATTTGACTGGAGATCGAATTTGATCTTGAATTCAGCAGCGAATTAGATTGGATGAAAAAAGTGAGGGGCAATAAATTTGCTAGTATTTAAAGTACCCAGGAGAATAGCTGGTAAATCACAAAATTTAAAAATTTTGTTACAAAATTTGCTAGCTTTCCGGAATACCATTGCTTTTTTATCGCCGCCATTGCTTGAATTACATACGAGTCTTAAATTCATTATGGTTAGGTTTAGGAATCACAAAATATTTTGTCGTAATTGTTATTATCCAAATCCTTCTAGCAGATACGGAACGACCCCAAAAGTCCATGAACTCGCAAAGAACTAAAATGCTAAGTGATTTTCTAATATCTCGTCGATTACGCGATGAACAGGGAAAGATTGTGTCTGTTGAAGTTTCTAACAAGTTTGGTAAATTTTGTACTCCGGCTTAGTGGTAAAACGAGGAACAAAATTATTTTATTTTTCACGTCAGTAGATGGCAAGGACTATGTAGCTATTTACTAAAATTTTAACTGGTGCCCTGATTTATATAATCTTGGATACTTTAACCGAATTACAGGCTAAAAACGTCAAATCTTATCACAGTTCTCCAAATTTCAGCAATAGTTTATTAAGCAAGAAAATACAAAATTTAAGGTCAATGTAATGAAAAAAACATAAAATCACGAAGTATATTAAGTATTGAAAGTCTGTTCTTTTCAAATAAAAAAGTAAGTGATCTATATTTATATCCTCGATGATCAATATAACATAGCATTTTCTAACTAAATTAATGTTTTCGAATAAAAACATTTTTAGTTCAAATGTTTGGCAATGTATGTGAACATTTTAACGTAGGACTACGTTCCTCCCATTGGGGTCTCAGGAAAAAAATTGATTCACATACCAAAACGCCACAAAACATGGTATGGGAGAACCTCTATATCTCGGTAACTACGTATGATAAAAAATAACTAAAGTCTTATTTTAGACATAAAGGGTAACAACAGACGTTACAAAAAAAAAAATTGAAAATCGGAATTGTAGTTCAGCGACTACTGAGTCGCAAAGTTGGGCAAAAATACGCATGAATTGGTGACGCGATCCTCTATATCTCGGTCACTACATATATTAAAACATAACTAATATCTTATTTTATAGATAAAGGGTCACAACAGAAGTCACAAAAAAACTTACTTAAACTTAAAAACTTACGAGAAACTTCGAGAAACAAAAGAGTCACACAAGTAAAGTAGTCCTACGCCTTTAACATCAGCGGCTGTTTGAAAAGACAGCCTCCCGTCTTTTTTTTCAATTCCTACTATTAGTTCACACTCTCCCTATATATATTTATTTATATATCTTGTTCAAATTTTCAATCGTTAATAAAATACTTTTTATTCATCCACTCAAGTTCAAATACATTTTTTTAAACTTGTAGTGGATGACACTTGATGTTAATACAGTTTTTTCAAATATTAATTCATTAATTAAATTTAATTAATTAATTTTAGTTTTATATGGGAGAAAGCATATGTCGCCTTGAGTCGTTTGGTTCGAATTTTTTTCAATAGATGGAGCTAGGTTTGCCAGATTCTAGACCTAATATCCTTTGTTTTCTGGTATGTTCACGAAGGCGCCATTTTTTCATGTATTTTTGTCAGAGGGTAATGTTGATTACTTTCTTTATTCTCTCTATTGGAAGTTAAAAAAGACTTTATGAAGTGTTTCAATTCCTACTATTAGTTCACACTCTTCCTATATATATAAGATATTTAGCAGGATATAAATTTAGGAATAAATACCGTCAGTGACGAAGCGTGTAGATCTCTGACCTAAGTGAGAATTGACTTTAAAAAAATTATATTACTTGTTTTCCTATTTTTTCCCTGTAATTATCAGCCTAGATTTTTCTGAATTTCTCCCTTAAATGACATTTTATTGATATATTACATCTGAACGATAAAATATGAATTCGTTTATTTTGCATTCTCTTTCTTAGAAGATTTGCTGACCGAATTCCCAATAATCCAATGTTTTTTTTAAATTAATCATCAAGGAAAAGACATTCCGCAACCGAAATAACAACAAAAAAAACCCGTTCGATTTGTGTTTGTAAATTTATATGGCCACAAGTTTAATATTGTTAGCTTCATATAATGGCTGAATTTGTACCGATGTGAATTAACCCGATTTGCATCCAAAATAATGTTATTATTTTAACTGAATTAGAAATAAGAAGTTTGCCAACTTTTTTTGCATGTCGAAGTTTTCTGTTTGTTAGATAGCTTCAATTTTCTAAAATTAACCAATTCTATCAATCCCCGTTTCAAAAAAGAGTGAAAAAATCTTTAACAATTGAAAGCACTATTTAAAATTAAATTATTAATTGCGATAAAACGTAGAGTTGTTAGAAGTGGATAATCTATTGTTCTACATCATTTTAGAGATACGGCATTAAACAATGTTTTTTAAATAATTATCAACAATGTCCAAAATTCTTGGAGCATCTTTTTGACATTTGTGGTCTTCTGTTCAATATAGATTAGTTATAAATATCTTCTACAAGCAATGGTCTTTTATTAAATTTACCATGAAATGTTTCTATCAGAATTATAGAAAGTTCCTTAATTCTTTGGAATCCGAAAACTGTAAGCTACAAATATTAGGTTTCCAACGATTCTTTCTCTTACCAAGCAAATTTGCACTTATATCGCACAACTTTTCACAAATTTTAAACAAACAAATGTTCTACTGATTTCAATAAGAAAATAGTTTACCAACATTTACTGATTTAAATTCGTGTAAATGTTAAATCCCTTTACAAGAATAACTTCACTTTATCTTTCAAAAATTGGTATTTACGAAAGAACATAAATTAATTCAAATGTGCATAGCCTTGTGAACTTGTATTTAAAAAAAAACACTACACTGATTTCCGAAAGGAATTTTAAAAAGCTGCATTGGATTAGCGTTTTGTTTCCAATTGATTTTATTTTGAAATAAATACATTGCGTGATATCAGATTGATAAATTTATTGTTCTCGTATTCTTCCCCTACTTCCAAACAGTTACAGTTAATAAATAGTGGAATATTTCAGTGCCTGGCGAAAGGCTCGTAAATGTAATGCTTTAGAGAATTTTTATCGTTATGGAGAGATTGAAGAAGAATGAAGTTTTTCTGAGATTCACTCTGTGCCGCCTTTTCATTCCAAAAGAATGTTTGTGTGACTTGGGGTCCAAATGAGTATGATTTTTTTTAAATCAACTTTGCCCTAATCTTGAATCTGTGATTTTACCATGCAATCCATGAATATTCTTTGGGGACTTTATGGAAGCATATTTCATGCCTGTAAGGCAAATAAACTGTCGGTCAAAATCATTAGGTTTTCCTCTGGAATTAAAAGATCGTCAATTGCTTGGCGGATTGTGAGAGCTTCACCCGTAAATATGGAATTAATAGGATGGATCCGGAACACGAATGAATTCCGATCAGAAACGCCAGTAATTGAAGTAACATTCAGTGACTTGGAAGCATTTTTAGCAGTAATAAAAAAATGTTGGGAATTATTATTGATTAATTCTTTAACCCTGTGGAGTCGCATGTCATGCGACGTAGAGAAATATTGCATCGTTTAAAATGTATTGGTAGCTACCTCCACTCTCGTTATATTTCGCGGATTTTTTTTTTTTTTTGTGTATTTCTGAATATTGCTAAGAGATGGCGCAAATAGTCC
Organism: Araneus ventricosus; assembly: GCA_013235015.1. Lineage (NCBI taxonomy): Eukaryota > Metazoa > Arthropoda > Arachnida > Araneae > Araneidae > Araneus > Araneus ventricosus. The sequence goes on from BGPR01013466.1 coordinate 24,128, forward strand.
TACTTTCTTCATGTTTTCACAGTGAGATTTCCCGCCTTGAATGGGAAACATAGTCATTTTGTCGGAGATTCGAAAGAAAAAAAAATTCCAACAAAGAAGAGGTTAAAAAGCTCTTCGATATCACTGCGCGACACGAATTTTTGTCAATGATATTCCAGTGATTTTAGGATAAATTCGTGGTCTTGATTCCAAATCTTGCATTCTTTTCGACAAATTGTCTGTAATTTTTGAGATAAAGTGAAAATTAAATTTTAATAGTTTTGTATCCACTACTCAATTTGTATTGAAACTGCCAAATATATAAATCAATACTAAAAGTCAATCAATGCATTAAATCAATTTAATCCTAAACAGTAACCATTATATAAATCAGAAGATAAATCTATACAGAAATCACATAAAATCTGTGTTAAATGTATGCTAAAGAGTAAAATTCAAAGCAATATTAATGAATTAAATAAAGAAATAAATTTCAACAAACAAACTAGATGAATCAGAATGGTATGGTAAATATACATGATGATATTGCATTAAGTTCAATGAATTGAAAATTAAATAATTTCATGTTTCTTAGTTCATCAATTAATTCATGGAAAAGCTTTTATATTATTTCCTTTTACGTACAGTGGAAATTTCGCGTTGGAGTCTCTAGCAGTAATCTGCCACCATATGTGTGTCCCACCTCTCTTGATATATTTGTTCCATTACTTCAATATCCTAGTAGCCGAAATTTTTTCTTAAAGTTGTTTTAATTTCTGTTATTTTATGTATTATGTCTGTATGTTACGTTCTGAACTAATAATATGTTGCACGTTGTGAACTAATAAGTTTCGGAGATTAGTTTTTCAAGTGTTACCCTAAACAAAGAAGGTAAATAAATTTGATATTTTTTAGACCTAA
>BGPR01013466.1:25037-41699 GCA_013235015.1 Araneus ventricosus
ATTTACCCTCAACCAATATAGAAGTAAGAATGACGCTATCGAGAAACATACAAGAACAAAGGAAGTATAGGTCTAGAGGGTAGCATACCTAGCTCCATCAATGGAGAAAAATTCGAACCGATTAACAGAAGAATAAAAGCTCTTCAAACCTTTTTAAATGAGTTACTGACGTTAAAGAAATTATTTGGATAACCGTTATCCTTTAAATTATCTAAAGCTTTAAAAAAAGTTGAATGGTTATTACAAATATTTTTTATTCTATTCACTTGAGAATAAATGGAATTTTTTATTTTTTTAAAGTGAAGATTGATTTGAAAGTCACAAAGTGTAATAGCCTAAAATTAAATTCTTTTCTTTTATCGTAAATGCCAATAGACACCTGAATTCAAAATTTCTATTTCCAGATCCAAAAAATTCCATCTGTTCAATTCATTAGTAGTTTTGTTTAATATAAGCTCTTCTGGATAGCAATTATATATGGTGTTAAAATTATTAAAATTAAAAGGTCATCAATGTAACGATAACCAAAAATAAGTTCATTTTTAATTAGTTCTGTCTCGAAAGAGTGAAGAAATATCTTAGCCAATGCACTAGAAAAACAGCAACCCATAGGAATTCCCAAAAACTGCTTATAATAGTTAATTCCATTAAAGAGATAATTTTCACAAATATTAACTCTGCAAATTTCTAACCATTTATTTTTATCTATTAAATCAGTATTAAGGTATAAATCATATAGATTTCAGCAGACTTCAATTTATTTATTATGTGGGAGGCTAGTAAAAAGATTTTCAAAATCAAATGTATTAATGTTATATATTTTATTTTCTTTAAGAAAATTCAAAATTTTAGCGTTACTATCAATAATGAAGTTCTGTTCTTCTTTGATTTTATTAAGAATAATTTTTAGAATTTTAAAGAACAATTTACCAAAATGATAATTGTAACTGCCAGTGCTACAAGTAACAAAAGTTGCCGGCTAGGTATACACACAAACAGACATACTGTCAGCAAATAAACTGACTTACACTGACTTGTTGTTTCGGAGAGGAGGAGAGTTAAATACAAGCGAGCAAAACGACAGCGGTGGCTGAATTTGCATAAACTGCTATCGTTCGCCAACGCTTGCATCCAACATTTTTACTGAACATTTATTTGTGGTTTGATTTTAAATTATAATTATGAATAAACATATGATATAATTTGTATTTATTTATACTTTTACTAGTGTACTAAAAAGTAGAAAGTTTATTATAATTATTTTCTACTATTTTATTTTAACTTCATCTTTCTACTATTTTATTTTAACTTAAATCATTATAATTGCTAGGGAATCTTGAAAACACTTTTTTACTCAAATTCAAACTCAATTTGCCATTTTTATTCAATACAAAATTTGTTAGCTAATTATTAACTGAAAAATAAGATAAATGTTCTGAAAATATTAAAGCATTGTATTGTCATCAAGAATACACAAGTGAATGAATTTCAAAATTTTAGGACAAGAGGAAGTGAGTAAAAAATCGATTACGAAATTCCATCTTTACCAACCTGAAACAAGTCATATTAATTAAAAAGTGTGCAAAAGCATTGCGCCATTTTCATTAAAAAGTAACTAAGTGTTCTGGATTTTATTTTGGAACAACATTTGAGCCACTCTGAAATGTGGAATTGCATTTCCACAATTTGAAATGAATGATAAGAACAATTTTATATTGTAAAAGTATTTGCTATTTCTTTGAACATATTTACAAAAATAACTCGCCTTTGGTACTTTATAATAGCGATTTATTGAGTTGGTTTATTCTGGAAAATTTTGTAAAGGTTCTTTTCTTTTCAAGAACTCTTCATCCTGGGATGTGGACTGCTGAAATCCACAGTGCAAGTGAGGTGACCAGAATGACACTTCCAAGCAAAGGGTGGATGCTAACTAGAAGATCATCATTGGTTATACCATTCTTCAATCTGTGGTCCAATCTGTATTTCACCTCATTCGTTGTTACTTCGATTGTGTCAAATTAATTCATGGACGCTTCTTTCCTTTACATCGAGCAAAGTAGAACCTCCATTCCTCTGAAGAAATGTTCAGACTACCCCAGGACCTCAGCCGTCATGCAAAATGTGTCAGAATCCTTTCTCACTGTAGAACAGTAATGTGCCTACTGCAGTTTAAATATTGTTCTAACCCACATTTGGGTTAATGCTGTTTTATTATTTTTTTCCGAATTCTGACTGTAGAAGTAACTCTCTTTTTCTTGGAGATGAACTGACTGCTCTGCACAGAACTCCTTAATTCGGCTCCAATACACTGGTCTAATTAACAAAGCAGAATACAGCATACACAATTTAGGACTAGTAAGAAAACTACCACGAAAACATTTTTTTCTTTTGCATGTCAATTGTCGACACTTGTATTTTGCTGTTTTAAAATGCGAGTTACATGATCATTATTTATTGATAAATAATTAAAATAATTTTGTCCACCCGCAGAAGAAAAGGGAGGCGTTCTGATAGCCACACAGGCTTCGGAGTACCGGCATCTCTCGCATCCGGACGTTGATTATTAAAATTATGAGCCAGATGCGACAGCTGCTTGGTCAGTAAGTGCGTTGTGTATTGTTGTCTTTTATTCACATGGAATAACTAGGGAAGTAGTGATACAACATTCTTTCCACACGATATCTGTTTTTAAATGCCGCTTACATGGCCATTATTTATTGACAAATAATTAAAATAATTTTTTTCCTCCCGCAAAAGAAAAGGGATCCGTTTTGATAGCCACACAGGCTTCGGATTACCGGCATCTCTCGCATCCGGACGTTGATCATTAAAATTATGAGCCAGATGCGACAGCTGTTTGGTCAGTAGGTGCGCTGCGTATTGTTGTCTTTTATTCACATGGAATAACTAGGGAAGTAGTGATACAACATTCTTTCCACACGATATCTGTTTTTAAATGCGGGTTACATGGTCATTATTTATTGACAAATAATTAAAATAATTTTTTCCACCCGCAAAAGAAAAGGGATGAGTTTTAATGCAATCCTGCTGAATACGGTGTCACGCTTCTTTATAATCGGATCGAATTCAATTTTCTTATTTAACTGTATTTGTATCTATTTGCTAGATCGTGTATATATATGTATTTATTGTGCTGTGTGTTAACTGTGTGCTGTGTGTAAGCTAGATGTCTGTATGTATCTCTAGATGAGATTGGTGTTTTATATAATAAATTTTTTCCTATTTATCCTTTGTCTGTCTTCTTGCTCTGCTCTTTTCTGTTAAAATAGCTATAGCTTCTGCTTTTTATATAATTTGAAATCCGACTTCTTCGAAATAAAATATATCTGTTTTGATAGCTTCACAGGCTTCGGAGTATCGGCATCTCTCGCATCCGGACGATGACCATTAGAATTATGAACCAGATGCGACAACTGCTTGGTCAGTAGGTGCGATCTCATTTGCAATCTTTGGAAAGCCGAGGGAAGTAATGTTGCAGCTTTTTTTCCCACGCGTATTCTGTTTCTAAATGTGCTTTACATGGTAATTAATTACACTGGTTAACACTGATTTTTTTGCCAATGATTTTAAGGCTAATTTCGTGGCGCTGATTCTGAATCCGGCATTCCTTTTGTCAGATTGGCTCTAGTTTTCGAGATAAAGTGATATATTTGAATAGCAATATGTGCGCACCACTCAAATCGCATCGAAAATGTCTCAAATATAAATCGATAATGAAATTAAATAAATGCAATAAATCTACTTAATCCTAAAGAGTAATCTATATATATAAAAGAGGAAAGTATGTGTGTGTGTGTGTGTGTGTGATTTTTTTGTTTTGTGTGTGTGTGTGTGTGTGTGTGTGTTCGTTTTTTGTTTGTTAGCTTGTTCTTTATGCACGCTTCTACCGTTGGATTTACGGTGACCAAATTTGGCACAGTGATGGATAGGCACAAGAGTGAGCTAACGCTGTAAAAATTATTTTAAATTTTGAACTAGAATTTTATTTATTTAATAAATTAACTAAAATTAAGCTATTTTACGGAGATATGTTAATTATTTTCACCAATATCTTGGCATTGGTAAAAAATCGGTAACTGCTGTTCGTATTCCTGTTAAAGTTAACTTGAATCCTTGTTTGAAACTATCTTTAACTGTCATTTGTTCATATTCATCCTTATCTGTAATATGTAAGTACCTCTTTAAGTCTTTAATAAATGTTTTAGTTTTTAAACTCTGTCTCCTTCCTTTGTCTTAAGTACATCCCCCTAGAATGTATTTTTATCAGAGTGCCTTTTTCCAAGTAGGGCGGTGTCTAGGCAGCGGCGGATTTTGACAATATGAAGCCCGAGGGGCAAAATCATTTTTAGGCCTCCTCCAAAAAAAACTATATTGGTGATACAAGTGTGTAACGTAAAATAACTTACTTATGCTTTTAATTCTAGGTCTATGTTTATCTTGGTTATTCAGTTTGAAGCTAATTCTTATATTGTTGTTTGCTGATTTCTAACAATTATTTCCCTCATTTTTACAAAGAACTTTAGAAAGTATACTTCCAATTACAAAGTTTCATCAAATAAAGTAAGAATTTGTGTGAAAACACTTTGGCTTCTGTGGAAATTGAAAATAAAAAGTTAAGAAAATTAAATTTTTATTCGTGCCCCATAGAGCAAAAGTGTCAATAACTGAAATATTTCTCTTACACTCATCTATGCATACACAAAGTTTCACAATTCTGTCTGCAAAACTTACGGAGATATGTTAATTTTTAAATTTCAAGGGCTGTTCACAAATTTATATGGATATGTTTATTGCAGAAATGCAAATTTATTCAACAAAGAAAACAGCGAAATGCAAATATTTGTCAAGTAGTATATCAGCCAATCATAACGGATTGAAAATAAATTGCCAATGACACAAACTGTTACTCAGTTTCATTTGCAGATAGTTGCAACTATCGACTTGTTAAAGAATGGAGGGACAACTTGAGAAAATTAAAATTTAAGATACAACAGGAAAATAGCCTATGAACCTGAATTATTTGCTCTTGGCATTGTGTGTATTATTAAGCTTTATCAGAACTAAAGCAGAGTAAAGCTAAAATAACCAGAGTCAATCTATACAAGATATTATTTTTGTTTTTATTCTTATTTGCTTACTTCTCCGCTCTGGGAGTTCGATTATTAATGAAAAAAGACAAAAACTAGAAAAGAAGACAGAAAATGAAAAAGTAAGACAAGCACAGGATTGAGATGCACACCAAATGCTTTTGGAAAGCACCAAAATTCACTCATTGTGTATAACTAAGTGACATAATCGACGAAGGCGAATAGCTATTTCTTCTAAGAACCTAGCCGGAACTGGAATTTCGGATGCTCCTGTTTTGCGCTAAAAACCAAATAATGTTTTTTTTTCCTTCTTCAATATCACCCATGGTTCCCCTTCGCGTTCTTGATTTCTTTTTTATTGGCTGTTTTTAGGTTTCAGATTCATTTTCATGCTGCTTCATCGGGAACTTGGCTGGTTCCTATATATTCGATTTCTCTTAATAAAACGGAACTCACCGAAAAGAAGGACTATAATTATCTAAAATTCAATTCAGATAATTACAACCACAAGTTTGAACTATGTGAAGGTAAAGCTCTTTTTGAAAAATTGTATTTTAATTGTATTCTAGTAATATTTGTATAGCACTGCTTGTTTCTGGGAAGATGAGCCTTACTGCTGATAAGTCACTTTTAATATTTTTTTTGAAGATTCACAAGATGAACTATTTTTGTAAATACTTGAATTAATTTATTATTTGACTAGTTCTTAGATTTAATAAGAGTTAACAAATACATTGTTATTTACTGATTCCACCCTTTAAATAATTTTTTTAAATATGTATATTATCCCTAAAATGTACGTCGAATGACTGAACCAAACAGCAGTGAGAGGTATGAAAAAGTGGTCAAGTCAACAACTTTGTTTTCTTATATATCTTTAAGTTTTTCTGATGGAAGCTTGCAACTTTGTATGTGAATAGATGAATGTAAAAGAAACATTTTATTAATTGGCATTTTTGCTCTGTGGGGGCCGGATAAAAATTTAATTTTTGTAACTTTTTATTATCAATCCCCTTGGATATCAAAGTATTTTCATACAAATTCATGTCTTATTTGATGAAACTTTGTAATTGGAAGTATATATCTAAAAATCAAAATTTAAGGAAATAAGCGCTTGTTCCACCTTTTGGGACACCCTGTCTATGCTATGTCATTTTTCATAACATTAGATGTAGGGTTGTCATAATTTCCAGGTACTGATACAGGACGTTTAAGTGCTAAATAAATAAAACATGAAAAAAGTGGGTAGGTAATGGTTTATTTTACTCTGATAAAAAGTAACTCAGATAAGTGCATAAGTTCAGAGTCTGGCGGCAGAGGTGGAAATGAAGGAGGAAGGCAGGTTCGGTGTTTAAAAGGATACTTGTAGTTTCCTGGGTGGTCAATAACACACTATACATGCATACGACATGTACTACATGGCGACAAAACGGTATCAAGTACCGTTACTCTTCCGGAAAGCGTAATTATAACGGTAGCTAAAACGTGAATGAAAATTAGTTTTGTTGCTAAAAATGGTTCTTTCCATCAAAATTAATCATAAGAATAATGGAACATTGTCCTGCCTACCCTACATCCTATTTCACAGTTCGTAATCTCAGGGATTGTGTGTTATGATGATACAGGTCTTTCAGATAAAAATAGATATATTTTATAGACAACTTTTTTTCTGTTAGCTTTCAATACATCACACTAAATAAAACCCATTGAAGTATTCTCCCTTCAACTTTTGTATACTTACACGATATGGCGCGTTTTGTGTTGAATTGCTTAATGCATTCATAAGGATAGGACAGAGAATCAACCGACGAAAGTATCTACAAATTATGATGTTATTAGAATTGCCTGGTCAAGTTGGATGCTTCAATAATGTATTGGTTTTATTTCATTAATTAGTGTACTTTTCACTATTTTAGAAAGGAATTAAAATGGAAAAATCAAAGGATTCTTGTTCGAATTGGCATAATTAAGTAGAAACTTGTATTGTTTATGTATTCCTGAGCCTTAAAATCAGAGTACATTATAAAACCTCACTGCTAATTATGATCAGATGCAAAAACCTGATAATTTTCTTTTATATTTTGAATAAAAAATATTAGTAGTAGCTTGTTATTAAACTGGTCATAATAACATTTCCCTGTAATCACAAGATGCTCTACTATATTCATACGATATCTTTTACGATGTCGTGTGGCATTCAGAATATCGTAGCGTCATGGGGAAATCGTAAAATATCTTCTGCCAATAGGGTTTTTAGTTTCTTTAAAACTAATTTTGATTTAACCCTGGAAGGGTAACGTTGAGTCAAATTGACTCCTCCTCCCACTCAAACTGCGATTCTGTCACTGTAGAAAAGGATAATTCCCCTTCTTTTAGCTAGGCTGTCTACAGACCTTGACACAATAGAGAATCAAATTCCGAGCGTGTAGGATCAACCGTTTTCATCTCAGAAGTTAGATTTTAAAACTCAGTGAGTCAAATTGACTTACGCTGGCAATAGAGGACGTAGGCTGTAGTCAATTTGACTCCACGTTACCATCTAGCGCTATGTGAGCGGAATTAGTTTGACTCCTTGATTCCATTCTTCATCCTACGAATCTTTGATACCATTTATCATATTTTATATTTGCTTTTTTTAAACTTTTTTTTATCAGATTAGTAAAATATATGTTATTGAAAATGTTAATTTTCTCTCAGAGGAAATGTCGAAAATATAAGATAAGAGATCTTTGCTATCAGAAGAATTATGTAAAGATTCTGATGAAGATGTTGACGTTCCTGATTTAAGTCTGTGGCGTAGTTTGAGTTTACTTTTTACTATTTTGTGCTGCAATTCAATTTTTACCAAAATGTATCTTTATAAATACTTATATTTTATATTCGCTATCCTTTTCTCAAATCAAAGCTTCACAATTTGAAAAAAATATTTTTGTATTACATTTTAAGAATTTATTCATATATTTCGTCCCTACTGCTGTGATGTTATTATAGGACTTTTATTTCTCAGGATTAGTTACTGTGATGTATTGATCATGTAATCCATCAATAGATGGCGCATACTGAGTTGTATTCGCCGCTGGATACTGGTTCCCTGCAAACTCTTTGTCTGCTGGAAATGGCATAGTTCACGCCATATATCACAAGACATGTCACCAAACATCATTCCATGATAGGAGGTAGCCCCCGTGGATGGGGCGGGTACTCCACATACCAAACATCAAGTATCGCTGACTCACAGGTCGGATCAGATCATGCGTTAAGACAAAGTCTGCGTCAAGTCTCTTGTTTAATTAATCCTTTTACATCTAAGTTTTTTATCTTTATTTATTATAACTAGAAAATCACTCATCATGGTATGACAGATGAAAATTGCCTCTTCATTCGAGAGATTTACCGTCAAATTTGATGTGTTTAAATATATATATATGCGAGAGAAATGTTTAACATAGATTGAAAACAAATAAAATAAACACAAGTTTTGTGACAGGAATTGTTTTTATTTACATATTATTTACATATTTCTTTATTCAAAAAACCTCTTGGTAAACAACATCACGTGTGAAGTATTTTTCGTTGTTTAACAATTTTCTTTGTTATTTGATTTGAAACGAATGTCCATGGGAATTTTAGCTACATCGGCTGTCTTCCCCTATTTCCGCAAAGTCACAGTTAGCAAATGTCAGTCAATAGAGTCTCGAAGTGAATAAAAGTCTGTTAATAGATCTTGAAATACTTTAGCGCTTGAAAAGAAAGGCTCATAATTTCTGTTGGTTCCCAGTATTTCTTTGGAGTAGTTCTTTATAGGAAAGAGGTGTTTGATTATCAATTTGAAGCTTTCTCCAGAGTTTCATTCTGTGAGTTCTATATTGAGTGCAGTTCAGAAGGATGTGTTCGATATTATTTTCTTGATTGCATTTATGGCATGTAGGGTTATCGTAGAGACCAAATTTATGTAAGAGGGATGGAGTAATAATCATACGGGTGAGAATGCGTGAAATAGTGATATTTTCTCTTCTGTGTTTCATCCGTGGAGAAAGAGAGATTTTCAGATGTCTTATCAAGACAAAGGACTTCTCTGCTTGTCAAACGTTGCCAAAAAATATTATCAAATTATATCACCACGATTGCAATAAATAATCAGATGCATTGTGGCGTTCAAACTATATCACGCGTATGATATACCACTGACGTGATTACTACTTTCTATTAAAAAACGGAAATTAATTTGAAATTATGATTAATATAATTTAAAATTTCTTGGGGACTATCGATCATAGCGAGATAAATTTTATATCAATCGACAGCAAATTTTCTTTCACTATTTTAGAGCTATTAAATTTGAAATTAGAACAATTACTTTTTTAAATTTAAAATTACTGAAATTTAGGTGCTCTAACAATGAAATAATGCTGTTTAACGTCTCGCAGTGCTATGGCTCGAATTTTATTGTTGGTGACGTCATAGCGTTACCGGATCAGTGAGAGACAGATCTGGGTTATTATATTAGTAATTTGCCTAACGAAGACATAACATGGTATCAGAAGTCTTATCCTACGCACACATTTAATGCTGTGGATCCAGTTTTATCTTGGAAATCTTAGGGGGGAAATGGCCAACAACTTGCAGACGATACCACCATTTGAGTCCGAAGCAAATCCGCGAGAAGCGTGGAGGTATTGACGACAAGATTTTGAGGATTATGTTGAAGCTCTGCGATATAGCAAAGAGCCGGAAAAGAAGAAAACGGCTTTATTTCGTCATGTTTGCGGAGATGAAATGAAGAAACAATTCCGATCGTTCAACTTAAAACTGGAGGGAGCCGCCACGGAGGTAACCCTACAACAGATTCTTGATGAATTTGATAAATTTTTCAAGGATTATCAGAACGAGATCTATGCGTCTTTGAAATTTTTGGAAATGAAGCAAGAAAGAGATGAAAAATTTCCGGACTATTATTCAAGACTGAAAATTGCAGTTACAGAATGTAACTATGGAAATCTTGCAAACCGCATGGTTCGTGACAAAATAGTTCAGGGATTGCTTGACAAGCCTTTGCAAGAAAGTCTAATAAGAGAAACCGCTAGAAAAGTGAAAATATTACAAGACGTTGTCAGTGATTGCAAAGCGGCCGAACATAGTAGCATAAGTGCGGGAATTGCAGACGTGTTCACGAACCTCGCTACTGTCCTGCTTTTGGAATGAAATGCCGGAACTGCGAGTTAAAAAATCACTGGGCTAGTGTATGCAGATCGAAAGTGCATTCAAGTTATCAACAAAACAGCCGTCGAGTAAATGCTGTTGAACAGGATACTGATGAAAGTGACTCGGAATTTATGTTTTTAGGAGAGATGAAAACTGTTGAAGCTCTAAATAGAAACAAATCACATAATATTTGGTATCAAAGAATCGCCGTAAACGGAAATGACGTCGTTTTCAAATTGGATACCTGTGCACAGGTAAACGTCATTCCTAGAAGTGAACTCTTAAAATGGAAAGAAAAACCACTGGTGAAAAAAAAAACAACCAGTTCTGGATTATAGCGAAAATTTGGTTCCCATTTTAGGTGGGTGTTCACTTACTTGTAAAATTAATAAAGTAATAGAAGAGTTTAAATTTGTTGTGACAACTCTAGAGTCAAGTGCTATATTAGGCTTGTCTGCTTGTGAAAAGTTAGGACTCATTAAGCGTTTATATAATGTCAGAAAGGGTTCAGAATGTAGTAGAGTAGCAGACACACCTCAACAAATCATCAAAGAACTTTCTGATGTGTTTAGTGGTATGGGAAGATTGAATCGAGATGTAAAAATTAAACCGAAGGAAAATTACATCCCGAATGTTGCCGCTCCACGTAAAATACCATTGGCTCTACATGATAAAGTTAAAGAAGAACTACAGCGTATGGTGGAAGCAGGTGTCATCACAAAAGTCGATGAACCTACCGAATGGGTTAACAACATGGTTGTTGTAAACATGTCTAAATCGCTGAGAATATGTATGGATCCAAGGTCATTAAATAAAGCTATACAAAGACCCCACTACCCGATCCCATCTGCTGATCGTCTCTTAACGAGACTTCAGGGTAGAAAGGTACTATTTACTATCTTAGATGCCAAAAATGGATTATGACAACTACCGTTGCCCAAAGACTCTTCGTATTTAACCTCTTTCACCACACCATGGGGCAGATATGTTTTCTTGTCCTACCATTTGGCATAAATAATGCACCAGATGAATTTCAGAGGGCCATGGATGAAATATTCGAGAAGGAGCCTGCGGTAAACCCATACTTTGATGACATAGCATTGGGTTCAAAATCGATTGAAGAGCATTGCCAGATACTGCGCAGAACTCTCACAATCGCTAGAGAAGCAAATCTGAAGTTCAATGTTGGGAAGACTCAGCTTGCTTTGATCGAAGTAAATTACCTGGGTCATGTGATGTCTCAGAGAGGTATTGAACCAGATCCCCAAAAAGTAAAAGCGATAAATGAGTTTGGCGTGCCCAAATGTCGTGCAGACTTACAAAGATTCCTAGGAATGGTAACATATATGGCCATGTTCATACCAAGCTTATCGTACTTAACACATTCGCTAGGTCAGCTATTAAAGCAGGACACTCCATGGTTATGGGATAAAAAAAACTAAAAGATATTTTGGTTTAATTAAAACAAAAACTGTGAAGACATGTTTACAGTATTTTCATGTTGCAAAACCATTGACAGTAACTGTGGATGCCAGCAAGTAAGGTATTGGAGCCGTATTACTTCAAGATTCTCAACCTGTTGCTTACGGCTCAGTGTCGTTGGCAGAAACATAACAACGCTATGCACAGATTGAGAAGGAGCTGCTTGTAGTTATCCGTGGGCTTGAGCACTTCAATTACTACAACTATGGGAGACCCGTGGTGGTTGAGACTGACCATAACCCCCTATTGCACTTAAGCAAGAAACCGTATGACACAATATCACCTAGACTCCAACGAATGTTACTGCGACTCAAGTGATATGAGATAAGTTTAGTCTACGTACCAAAAAAACAGCTTGCCAGGAATGCATTGTCCAGAGTGCAGCTGACTGATGCATTGAATGAAGAGGAGGAAGGTGCAAATCAAAGGGTACATGTAACATTATGTCTTCTAGCATCCACAACCTCATTTAAATGGGAAGAGTACTCTAAATTAACAGATAGTGTTCTATAGTTACAAGGTGTTATATTCCATATTAAGAACGGATGGCCTGACAGGAACAAACAAAGATATGCTGCAAAAGCCTACTGGCACTGTAAGGAGGAACTCTACTGCACCCACCAGGGATTGTATACTTTGTCGAGGCCAACGTCTCATTGTCCCATCACTTGCTAGAGAAGAAGTCCTACAGGAAATGCATGTATCACACAGAGGAGTTGTTGCATGCAAATCAAATGCCCTATAGTACTTTTTACTGGCCAGGCATCAACAGACATGTTGAGTTGTTAGTTGGTAGGTGTCAAATTTGCCAGAAATACCAACGCGCAAATCAAAAAGAGACTTTATTAGAGCAAGATCCCTGTCAGCGGCCATAGCGGAAAGTGGCGTGTGATTTTCTGGAGATCAAAGGTCGTCACTTCCCCCCTCATGATAGATTATTTTTCGAAATATATTGAAGTTCAGCGGATGAGCAGCACCAATGCACAGTCAGTAATCACAGCTATGAAATCTATCTTTGCCAGACATGGTATTCCAGAAGAATTAGTGAGTGACGGAGCCCCCCTCCCCCCTTCAACTTGGAAGCTTTTAGAGGCATAGGATAACCTCACCACATTTTCCCAGAGCAAATAGTCAGGTTGAAAGAACCATACAACTACAAAGAATACTCTTATCAAAGCCGAAAAACTAGCTATAGTCACGCCTCGGTACAACCTCATCGGCTATGACTCTGCCTCTGCGCAAAGCATCTGTATGTTGTTTTACTCGACTACAGGATCCAGCCAGCACCTGATCTTCCTTCACCTGCTGAACTACTAATGGGCAGGCGATTACGGTCATTCTTGCCATCTCACCCACATCGCCTCAAACCCAACTACCCAATAACCCAGATAGCATGCACACTTGCAGCAAGTTTGATTTTTCTTGATATTAGCTTGTCATGACAAATTTAATGTGACAACTTTGCAACAAACTTCCTGCAAAGTAACAAAGCATAATCGACCAACCCACTTGCAAAATAGGACTGGGCGATGTATCGATTTATCGAAAATTATCGAATTAACACCTATATCGCTAAATCGATTTAAGCTTACGCCGATTCCCGATATATACGCCGATTTCCGAATTCTGCCGATCCTATCGCGCGGGCGCGAGCACATGTTCTCTTTTCGTTGATCGTGGACGAAACATTAGCGCATCCGTCATATCGATAGACCTTTGACCGCGACTGACAAAAAGTGGACATCGATTTAGCCTGATTGCCGACGTGCTCGCCATTTGCACGCAGTGGCGGACTGGGTCTGAAAATAGTGGTTGCCAGGAGCCAGTGAGGGCCCACACATATCTGCAATCATAATATGAATTCATATATATATATTATTTTTCATTTAATTTTTAATTTTTTTATATTTAATAATATTAATTTAATTCTATAATATTTAATAATTATGTATTCAATTTAATTTTTTTAATATATATTTAATTTTTCCGCGTCTTTAAAATAAATCCCTTTTAACACCCCTTAATTTTATACGTTTAAAATAGCGAAATAATGATTACTGTTATTTGATTTTAAATTCCAGAAGTTAAATATTTCGTATACGGTTTTAGCGACAAAGTATGAAGAAGAAATGCTGCCCATTGATAGGGCATCTGTTGAAAGAGCCAGGAACCTTTAAAACAAACTTCCTTGGATGATTTAGAGTTTAGTAATTTGTACTGGTAATGTTTCAGTAATTTGTTACTAAACTGGTATCATTAAAAAGACATTTTTGAATTATAAGTAATTCAAAAATCATTTTGTAAGATAATATTTTTTGAAAATATTGCGAAAAAACGTCAAAATCTTGCTTAATTTTTAAGTAACTGAAATTTTAATTTACTTTTGGATGAAAGACTTAGAATGAAATTTAAATGTTTGACTTATTTATATTTGTTGTTTCTTAAAAACACTTCATGGCTATTTTTTTAAGAATATTAATTTCCATTAAAATAAAATACTTTTGAAAAACAATTTTCTAAAATGTTTTTATTTTAAGCATACTATAATGATATATATAATTACATCTAAAAACAAGCTTAAAAAATTATCAAAGTATAATTTTTTAATATCGATATATCGTTAAATCGCGATATAAAGCTGGTTATATATCGCGATGTAAGATTTTCAACATCGCCCAGTCCTATTGCAAAACAAGTTTGCTGTGAAGTTGTTATGACAAGCTTCACACCACGATTGCAAAACAAGTTTGCTGCAAAGATGATACACACACAGTCATAGATAATCTTTTGTCTCTGTTTTAAAAAAATATCGATTTTTAATAGCATCTCCTAGACAGTCCTTCTTTTTATTAATTCAATAAATCAATGATAATTTGTGAAAAAACTAACTTTTTTATAAAAAAAATTTTTGAAACATTTTCCATCTTTTTACTAAATATAGAACTCGCACTTTAAAGAAAACTATATCGCCTTTTTCTTAATGTTGAAATTTTAACGTTTATAAACAAAATTAAACCTAAAAAACAGTCAATGTTTGTTGAAAAATAATACTTACATTTTGTCCCATTTTAAAAGTAATTACTTTTGAACCCTATTTTCATAATTTATTCTACTAGCAAAACGTAGTTATTAGCGAAAATCGCTCTCTCTTTGACTTCAAATAATATTCTCAACTCAAAATTCAAAAAAATTAATGAAATCAAGAAAACAGTTTAAAATAAATCGCATAGGTGAACGATCTATTAGCACTATCTATCTTCTCCTCTCGGAGTCTAGCTGGCTGAGTGGTTAGGGCGACAAGTTTAGGGCACGGTATGTCGTGGGTTCGAATCCGAGGCTGTTTTCGTACTCTGGTTTTGCTATAGTTTGGAATGAGTTTGGCGCGTGGTGACTAACTCGTTTGTGTTCACTTGTTTCAGGCTTGCAAGATTGCTGCAACTTCGCTGCAAACTAAAATTGCTATCTGGGAAAGAACCTTGAACTTCTCTGAAGAATAGGCAAAAGCTACAAGGTGTTCATTGAAAGAAACATACCATAAGTCATCAACAATTAGAAAGGGACAAAAAGATATGGTTTCGCAGTCATTTGAATAAGCCATGGACACAGGGTACCATTGTTCAAGTTGGACCAAATCCCAGGTCTTATATGTGAGTGTACATGCTATGGGCTGACATCTAACTTGCTTCATCTTACTCTGTATTATAGTTTGTCGTCTATTTTTCTTCTTTTTCCCCCTGCAAGACGGTCCCCAGATAACAATTTTAGCTTGCAGCAAGTTTACAACAAATTTGACATGACAAGAGTGCAAGCTTGAAACAAGTTTGACATGACAAGAGTGCAAGCTTGCAACAGGTTTGAAACAAGTTAACGCAAGCTTCGAAGTCACCATTGGACGAACTTGCAGCAAGCTTGCCGCGTCAAACTCATTGCAAATTATAGCAAAAACAGAGCCCGAACACAACCCGGATTAGAACTCGCGACCTACCTGTTCGGAAGCTGACGCGCTAACCACTCGGCCAGTTAAACTCTGAGGGGAGAAGATAGATTTCGCTAATACATCGTTCGATTCGATTCGTATACGATTTATTTTAAACTGTTTTCTTGATTTCATTAATTTTTTGAGTTGAGAATATGATTTGAAGTCAAAGAGAGAGCGATTTTCGCAAATAACTACGTTTTGCTAGTAGAATAAATTATGAAATTAGAGTTCAAAAGTAATTACTTTAAAATGGGACAAAATGTCTAGTTATTATTGTTCAACAAACACTGACTGTTTTTTAGATTTGATTTTGTTTATAAACGTTAAAATTTCAACATTCAGAAAAAGGCGATATAGTTTTCTTTAAAGTGCGAGTGCTAGTAAAAAAGATGGAAAATGTTTCAAAATTTTTTTTAATAAAAAAGTTAGTTTTTTCGCAAATTAACATTGATTTATTGAATTAATAAAAAGAAGGACGGTCTAGGAGATGCTATTAAAAATCGGATGTTTTTTTAAAACAGAGACAAAGATAAATATCTCTTTGTGCTATCTTTGCATCAAGCTTGTTTTGCAAACTTGAAGCAAGCTTGCATTGCAAGGAAGTGGCGCTATTTGTCACGGCGAACTTGTGACAAACGCGTTTTGCAATCGAGGGTGGCGATACCGGAAAACAGAGCATTTCAATGAATCAGTAGCGAAGGATAAGATCGTGTGAGTATGGAGGTCTGTATGGACTTGTCATGGCAAAATTTGACGCGTCAAACTTGAATCGAACTTGTAGCAAGTTCGATGTGACAAATAGCGCCACCTCCTTTGCAAATCAAACTTGCTGCAATTTTGCAAAACAAGCTTCCTGCAAAGATAGCACAATAAAGAGATAATTATCTTTGT
>BGPR01013467.1:0-41699 GCA_013235015.1 Araneus ventricosus
TTACATTAAACATATTGAGCGATACATATTTTGTCTTCTATGGACTTTATATTCTCTAGCCTTTGCACTTATTTGCATTGAAATATATTTAGAAAGGTCTACCTACTTCAGAGACCCCTCAGCCCTATTCACGGATAAAAGCGCGAATGAAGAAGTTCTATTTCTTAATTCAGACGATTTCAAGAAATGGAGTATTTTTGTAGGCGTTATTATTATGTTATTTCATAAGAAGTGCAATTTTGAATTAAAAATTTAATGTGATTGAAATATTACAGAGATTGCATTAAGTGCTTATATGTTTTAAAAATAATCTATTTTATATTAAATTGAAAATTACACATTTCCTTTTCGAGACGGGAGAGGGCCCCTCATATATATTGTGGCCTTGGGCGCAGAAATGTGTCCCTGCCACTAGATATGGAAAATGACGCAAAATAAAGTATTTTTAAAGTAAATAAATAAGCATTTAGGGCTAAAATTGGTAATGAATCCATCAGTGATTGTAAGGAACTAGGAAAACAGATGAAAAAATATTCTGTATGGGATTAACTACAATACAACCCCAGCAAAAAAAAGAATACAAAGGTGCATACAAAGAACCTACCTAGGAGAGAGGACAGCTTTCAGCAATTTTTAGTATAACCTCATTTTTGCAGAAAGTTTATATTTTTTAATTCAGTTTTTGGCATCAGTAGTTACAACAGAATCTTAGGCTTCTACTCAGCTCGAGTTCCTAACCATAACTAAAAGGTTAAAATATGCATTTCAGCTGAAGCCTAAATCTGTTGAAATGTGCCCATGGGGCACTTTTAAACATGGCATGGGCACCTTTCAACCAATGACTCATTTCACTCATAATGACTCGGTTCACTCAAATAAACATAAATTTTATTGAAACATAACAAATGTACAGAAAAATACAGTGATATAACAAAATTTATCTGGTTTTAGGTTAACTTAATTTTTCTTGTTTTCATTGTTTGTTCCAGTCATTTTGTGCTACTTTCAATTTTGAATAAAATGTCCAATTATTCCGACAATTCATAAAATCCTTATCCCAGGGAATTCCAGCTATATTATTTTTATTCCAAATATTTGGAGTGCTTGAACCCAGGCATTTTGAATAATCATATGTAAGCTGTCGTACTTGCTTTTAAGTCAGACTATTGTTCATATTTGAACTTTATATAAATAATAAAATCACATAACATGCTTCTTGATCTGTGATAAACACTTGGCGGCATGTATATTTGGAGTTATAGCAGTTGGATGAAGTATTAAATGTTATGCTATCATCAACACCAACTGTTTTACTTTATTTTAAATCTATAAATTAAGGCAGAGCATTCCATATATGCCTTCAGCTTTTCTAAGAAACATGCCATCTTTGGCTGCTTGCATAGCCTTTGAAATCGCTTTTACTTCTGCATTATTATGTTTCTTTATGTACGTTCAAACCATTTTGCCCAAGTCTGAATGTTATTTAGTTAAATTAATTCTTCACTAATATGAGGGATACATTTTACCAGTGTTGAAATGTGCCCCCCGTTATTTGTTGAAAGGTGCCCCACGTGCTGCCATTAAGTTTAAAGTGTTATAACTCTCTTTAGAAAAAGATTTTCTAGATACAAATAGTATGATTAGATGCAGAAAATCTTAATTAACTTGGTGAATAAATCTAACTTATCTCAATGAATATAGAGCAGGAAAAATTCAGTGATGAACAGAAATTTTAGCTTTTACTTAGCAGGTCACAAAACAGATCTCATTAAATAACAAAGCAAATGATTTGAGTAATTGAATGAATCCTATTGCCAGAATATGTTCTCTTCTCAAACTTTATTTTCCACCTATCAGCCGATCAAATAATATTTCCATTGAGAGAAATTCTAACTGTTGAAAGGCACTCCCCTCTTCCCACTAATGAAGTTTACATATTATTTTTAAGCAAATGGATTGTTTTTATGTATTATGTTAAAAAGTGATATTATTAAAAATTTACTGCAGAAATATCAAAGGACCAGCAGTTTCTCTACACTTCAGTCTGGAAATATTTAGACAATTATTTTAAATACTGAAAAAAATGTGTAATTTATGCATATAAGGGTATTTAAATATATAAGATTACTTTGTAGCTGTGATTTTATGAAAACTTTTTTGTTTAGTATCAGTTTGGTCAGACCACTTGTATAGAATGAAACAAAGTGTACTTATTAAGTTTACTTCTACTGTAACCTTTAATAATAAAAAAGTAGTTATGTATTTTTAGTGTAGTTGATAACTTTCTGAAGTTTTGTTAATTATATTATAGGTTTAATCATGGATAAAGGATGGTTTGGTCTATTCATATATTTTATTTACTTTATACTGTACTACTGTCAGCAGTTTTTGCTCTAAATTTTTTTGCAGTATTTAAATGGTTATAAAGAAGCTTTTGCTTTGGATGTTCAAGGTTGTGGAAAGATAAGGTTCATTTACGAAATGCTCCCCTTTTTATTTATATTTATTGTTTTAAAACAGATTATAACTATTTTGACAAATTAAATTAACCCTTTAGCTGCTTATCCCGCGATTTCCACGGATAGGAAATAAGTCTATTTGCTGCTGCATCCTGCGATTTTCGCAAGCTATTGTGTTCACCTAGTACTATTAAGCGTTGAATCATATTATTAAGGTGGCCAACCGTCCTCATTTTGTAAGTTCTGTCCTTCCTCGGAAAGTGTACAATAAATGATGTTACAAATGTTTTATTATGCATTTATCATATTATTGTGTATTCTGCAGTATTGTGGCAATGAATTAAATATTTCTTTTATTTATGATATTTTTACCTTTAACTCTATGGATACGAGAACGTCCCTTCAAGGAAAAAACGGCGGCCGTCCGAATATCACTGTAAAATTTTCACCCCCTTTCGTTAAGTGTGATTGATTTCACACCCGCGGAGCGCGCTTTCTTGATTACAGTGGCCCACCCGCATGGGTTTGGGGATAAGGGAGCTTTTCTTTAGAATTCGGGCAGTGCTAGCCATCATTGTGGTTTTGGAAGGGGGAGGTGAATTTCCCTTACCTTTGAAAGAGAAACTCAGGCGTTCCCGTATTTTGAGGTCATTCTATTCCAATGGTCTTAGGAATCAGAGGGTTAATTTATTTCTGTCCTCCTTCTGTTGGAGGTTAAAAGTTGGCCATCTTAATATTACGCTAATAACGCCTTGTACATAAATAACAATTCGCTTTGTTCAACCTATTTGAACATGTTTGCAAAAGTTGGATCTAACTAGCGATTTTAAAAAAATCGGTAGTTAAATCATGGCTGTCAAGTCACAATCTTTCATTTCATGGAAATCTTATTTCAGCCAGATCTAGTCATTTTTTTCATATTCTTTCCACATTTGATATAATCATTACCACTGCTGCATTGGAAACTGTGTGTATATGTGTGTGTGGGGGGGGGATTTCCCTATTCTAACTAAGCAATTCTATTTTAAAGGTGTCGGTAAAGACTATTGGACTCTGCAAGAATTCTGCACTTTTTATATACATTCATAATATCATAATCAATACAGTGCAACCCTGGTTAATCTAACTAAAGAGGGGGAGAGCCGTTTCGGATGACGATTTTTCATTTACGCCATAAACACCTATTATTAGTTTTTATCTTATTACAGTATGACATTCTGAAATGTTTTGAGTGTAAACCAAATTCAAAACTTTCTTTATAGGCTACACTCACGTTCTTTATTAAAGTTAACCCTCCGTCGGGCGCAATAATCGCACCGGCGAGTTTGGCGCAATCCGCCTGACGGGCACAGTTAAACAATATCGTAATTAATAGTTTTAATACCCATTAATTTTATCTTTTGCACTCTGAAATTAATCTGGACTTCTTGGGGAGGTTTAAAAGGAAAAGGTGGGGATATCATTGCAAAAAGGTCTCTTCTTCGCGATTATTTCCATGCAGTGCAGTACGTGCTTTTTTTATTTGAGATTTCAGAGGCATTTCGGATAACCGGGTTTCGGTTAACCGGGGTTTTACTATACTTATATGTTTTTCGAGTCAGTATTTTTTTAGGAATCAGAAGCAAGGAAAAAACATCCGATCATTAAAGAAGTAAAGTAAGTATTTCTTAGAGAATAATATACGCCTCAATTCAATCTTTTGCTCTGTGGGTGCACCAGAATTACTCTCAAGTATCCTTTTCCGTATCTAAATCGATCAGGTCAACTTTCATGGGGCCGAAAGTCATCGTGTCACGACCGTTCTTTTAAGCTTTTCGCAGAGTATTCTTTATAGTTATGCCCATATCGGACGAGTCTAGTTCTGCTGCAGAGTTGCTGCCGACAGCTCCATATATAAAATCTCCGCTGTCATTTCAACCCATCCGAACTCATGAAATCCTGCAGTTTGCATTATAAAAAATAAAACTGAAAGACGACATCCGAGAAAAAAGTAACCACTAGAAAGTGGTCCGGATTTCAAAAACGGTCACACAAAATAAGGTTGTAAATTTTAAAACTTCGATTTTCAAACAATGCTGTGTCGCTCTTCTGCGAAGTAGATAATGGAATTTCATAAGAGTCTTGGCAGATCATAAAAAAAGTATAACTTCCTTACCGCGTTTTTCCAGACATTATTTATTTTATTAATCAGAAGCAAGAAAAAAAATCCTGAAAGACGTAAAATAAGTATTTATTAGAAACTCGATTTAATCTTTTCCTCTGTCAGTGCACCAGAATTGCTCACAAGTATCCGTTTTTATATCTGTATCAATCAGGGCAACTTTCATCGGGCCAAAACTCATCGCGTCAGTACCGTTCTTTCACGCTTTTACTGCAGGCCGTTCTTCATGGATATTCCCGTATCGGACGAATCGAGTTCTGCTAAAGAGTGGCTGCCGAGATCGTCTACCGATGCCATTTGGAGTTCAATAAAATCTCCGCTGTCTTTTCAGTGTATCCGAACTCGTGAAATACCGCCGTTTTGCCATAAAAATAAAACCGAAAGACGCCATCCAAGAAAAAATAACCTCTAGAGAGTACTCCGGATTTCAAAAAGGGTCGGGCAGAGTATGGTTGTAAATTTAAATACTTCAATTTTCAAACAGTGCTGCGTCGTTGTTTCCAAGTCCACCTTGACTAATAAAGAGGTTCGCAAAGCGCAGATTAAATTTTATAGAAATGTAAATTTTAGCAGAAGGGAGATCACGGAAGCAGTTTTCGGTGTTCCTAGGTCTCGTTTGAAGGGATTTTACCTTCAGGACTGAAAGAAAGATATTTTCTGGAGCTCCTACAGATGTTTATATTTATTGATTCTCCTTCATAACTTTTCTTTTATACATTATTTATGTCTGTTCTGAAAATTGAAATGATTCTTTTGCCAACATGAATGAATGAATCAGATTTTGTGTTCCCCAATTGAAGTAATTTAGACAGACAGATATCAGAAGATTATCACCCACTTGTTTTGGAAAGGAATCCAGTCACTTATTGTAGACACCAGAGACTATTGCAAAATAGTGTCAGTTTCCGAAGTGAAAAAATAGGAGTATTTTGAATAATTCTAAAGTTTTTGACTTTCTAAAAAAATAAGAAAAAATACCTCGATAAATTAGGAAATCTTTTGAAAAGACATTCTGAAATGTCTTATCGATAGAATCGTTATTATAGACTTTATAATGTCAGTAATCTCTTCAAAAGTCGCATACTTAATATCAAAGAATTCGTTTGGAACTAAAATTCTTAATAAATTTACCGTTGCTATGTTTAACCCATTTTTACACCACCACTTATATATAGATACAAGTCCCACAACGGAAATACTGTTCGAATGAGAAATACCCTGAGTTATAACAGTTAAATTGACACGTCTCGTTACTCAAAAGCTTGACTTTGGATCTCACAAAATATGCATAAATGCTGTACACATAACAGTGCTGTAAAAATTAGATATAAATTTCCTGAATAAATACCATCTACCAGAAACCAAAACTTTTTAACTAAAATATATCAAGCCAAAAGTCAATGTTTACAGATAAAATAAAAGATTTTACTCTTATTTTTTATGGATCTCCCAAACACGAATTATACATACAAAACACAGAAAACACATATTGGCGGAAAGATTCAGGTGACGCTCTTCTTTCTGTTAACAAATTTAGTCAAGGAAATATTTTCGAAATTCCAGTCAAACAACTCAAAATAGATTGAAAAGTCTATTCAATTTTCGAAAAACAGCAAAAAATCCAAACTTATTTTTAATTTCTGTCAAAATAGAGTCCGACAGACAGCGAAATGAATCTTTTTGAACTTTTCCATTTTCCTTCGAAAATGAGATTGGAATATAGAATTCCGGTCTTGTTTGGAAGAGAAGAACTATGTTACCTCCATTGGTATCGTAAGAGCTACCTTTTCAATCTCGGGGGAACATCTAGTGTGGTTGTGGTCTATCCTCAATGTATGCTTTTCTAAGACGGCATAAAAGCACTTATAGTAAAAACATGATAATTTTTACCATACGCTGGAGGATATGTAAATGTTTTTATAAAGGAAATAGAAAGTGCGTTAAGGGAAAGAAAAGGTGCCCTAAACGTATTTTAGCTCTCTTCCAGAAGCGAAATGTTCGATATCAATCAGGTCTGGAATGGAAAAGAATTTGGCTTTAAAATATTCACCTGTTTGCTCGATATTTTGTGGCAGCAGCAAGGAAGTTTTGTTTTATTTTTACTCTGTGTCATTTTAGAATTCGAGAAAAAGCGCATCTTTTGGTATGGGCTTCAACATGCTCGTTTTAACGCCTAACGCCTTTGATTCGCACTTTCTATCTAATTAGATAGAAAGTGCGATAGATTCTAATTACAAGAGCTCTTTCTTTGGTACAGTAGAGAAGGGGTCACCTAACTAGTAGTAGGTGTGAATCACAGGCATGAGTCAAATAGCGTTAGAAACAGCCAATGTGTTAAGCACTGCTGACTAATGTTAGAATAAACAATACATATCTGTGTTATCTGTCTTTCTAAATGCTTTTAAAAACAAAATATTAATAATAAATTAGTATAGGCATTTCTTATATAACGTGCCAAAATAGCCGACCAAAACGGGTGTAAGACCCATAAAGAATCATCGGAGAAAAGTTTATATATTAAAATATATCTAAAATAAAATAGGGTAATTCCGGGAGATATGCCGCATATTTTTTTGAAGTTGTGTATAAAATCCCATGGTGCACATAAAATAAAATAAATCATGCTGTGCTATTTAATGTTAAATATACAACATGTGTTCTGCGACAAAAAATGTAAAAAAATATTTAATATTTTTTAACAATTTTTTTCTAAAACATTACACTGCGGCGCGTCACCCGTACATTCAGGGTGAGACGCCGCACTTGTGCGGGAGTTATGAAGAACATAAGAACAGAATGAAATAATAAATAAAAAAACATTCAAACAAATATTCATATCTGGACTATAATTACCTGTGTATTAACAAAAAGAAACTAATTGAGTACAATGAAATGTACTACTAGGTTCAAATCAATATTAATCTGCCTACTTAGTTCACTACTAAATTATCTACTTATTTTTCAAAGATTGAATTTCAATTGTTATTTCAGCAACAACGTAACATCAGTGTATAAGAGAGGGAAAAGAAAAAAAGTAAAATAGTGTTTACATTGTTTTATTTGTCAATAAACTTGTTTTTTCGACCGCAATCTACACAAAAAGTGTCGAAAATAGTACAGACTTCATGTAACCACATTTGACACATGATGCAACGAAGCCAATCACACTTCCTCTTAGTTTTGTAATAGTTTTCTGAACATTCCTTGCAAAGAACGTCTGCGTCACATGTGTGATCCAACTGTTCATTGTTATCATCTTGACTTGCATCTTTCTTCGCCTTCTTACTTTCTATTTTTCCCTTTTTCTCCTTTGGTGTAGTAAACTTGATACTGTTTGAACATTCATCAATGTCTGATGAACTGTCATGGGATCCTTCACCTGATTCAAAATTAAATTTTCTCTTGGTAGTTTTATCATCTTTTTTGTTAATTTTCTTACATTTTTGGAATCTCTCTCTCTGTAGGAAATGTCACCCTGTTTGATTCTTTTAATCGCCTCTATTAACCTTTCCGGATCCCATTGTTCTCGAGACCTTACATCTTCTTTTCTTTTATACAATGTGGGCATTTCTAATAAATTTATAATTTATCCGGTTTTTAAAAACAATATTTCATTTAAAGCCAGAACGTTAAAATGCAAAATTAGTACAATTACAATTAAAGACTAATAACATGCCCAACTTGGTTAGTCTGTGCAAAAAGAAAAGAAAAAGTTCATAAAACTTAATCAAATCCAGCAAATATACTTCAGTAATATAAAATTCCGTAACATAATAAAATAAGACACGGATAGATAAATTTCAATTTTATTAATTGCGGCATCCCGTACAAAAGAAATTGCGGTATGTATACCGGATCCCAGTGCGGTATATATCCCATTTTGTACGATACAGACGCTGCACATCATAGTTCCCTTCCCTCGCAAAGGAAAATGGCGTGACCATACACACAGTACTCTATACAGACGCTACACTTAGTTTTGACTTCGAAATCATGCATGGATTTAGTAATTAGCGTATAAAAAGCATTTAAGCATAAGGTGTTTAAATGTTTGGATAGTGAAATCATGAGCTTACCTCAAAATAATGATTGTAGAGGTAAAAGTAATAATCGAATTGGGATTCACGCTATTAACTGGTTAAAGAAATCTCATTGCGCACCTGTACTGCGCGTCTGACTGCCATCTATCAATTACAAAAAATACAAGGTGTGCGGCATCTATGCCGGATGCGGCGACTCTTCCGGAGTTACTATATGTTCTTAAAATATACTTATTTATTTAAATTTAAACTTTTAACATTTTCCAGGTATTAAGATTATGTCCGTGAAATAAAATTTATAAATTAAAGCATCATTAACCTGTACAGCAAATTGAAAAAATGATAATATTTATTTAAAAGACAACAGTTAAAAAATATTTCTAGTTGTATTTTTTTAAAAGTATGCTTTTATCACTGAGCTAAAATGCTGAAAACATTTTTCAGTTTAAAATCTGGGGGATTCAAACATGTTGAGACGCTGACATAAACGCTTAGTAAAATGGAATTTTAATCAAATTCATAATACACATTAATTCTCAAACAACGTTTAAGAAATGTCTTTCTTTTCATTTTAATTGTGGCTTAATTTGTTTATGGTATCGTTCATCGTCTTACGTCTTTAAGATTTTTGTTTTGACCTCCAGAGTTTTGTTAAAAATACATATATAAAGGGTGCCCTCTAAAGTCCCACCCACCCTTTTAACTACAGAATGGCTGCAGCTATCCTCATAAGATTGGTGTCTAGGCATGGTAAAGTGACTATGCCCTACTGGATGAAACCACTTACAGCGCCACCTAGTGGAAGACGGTGAAGTTAGCATTATTATCTCTAAAACGGTACGAGAAAGAGGAACACAGTGAATTACAAAGTTGAAGAGCATCTTCGATTTAGTACAAAAAGACACCTTGTGGACGTAAATGCTTAGAACAGAATGCTTAAAAGACTTATTTGTTTGTTCGCGTTTCCTACACTGACACGTGACAGAATATTCTTAGAAAAAAACGCAATTAGTTATCACAAGATACCTTTAATTTCGATATTCAAACTTCTCTCCGTCAGCTACAATGCATGTCATCGTTTTTCATCGAAAATATAATCTTTTCTCCTTTCGTCCAATTTTCGTGACCACACAGTTTCGGAAGCCTCAAACAAACAAATGTGCATTTTAAGCGTTCTGTTTTTAACATTCATGATCATAAGGTGTATTTTTGTACTAAATCGATGATGCTCTACAACTTTGTAATTCACTTTTTTCTTCTATTTCGTACGGCTTTAAAGATAATAACGCTAACTTCACCGTCTCCCACCAGGTGGCGCTGTAAGTAGCTTAATCCAGTAGCGCATAGTCACTTTACCATACCTAGACACCACTCTTACGAAGATAGCTACAGCCATTCGGTAGTTAAAAGGGTGGTAAGTGACTTTAGTGGACATACCATGTATTATACTATTTGCAATATTTTAGTAAACTGATGAGGCATGCTTTCAAAAACTTTTTTTATCATTTTTTTACTTTTTGTCTTATGATTTAATATATTCTATAGTTCATTGTTTTAATTATTATGGCATCTTGTGCTCAATTTTTCTCAAATTCAATACCAGATGGCGCTCATCCAATCAAAACTAAATAAAATTAAGCCATTGATTAACACTAAAATTAAAAAAATATTTAAGTATCGTTGTTGTCATTGGAAACCCACAAAAATGCTCAGAAGTTCAGAGATCGGTGGCGTTAATGCTAAGCGAGCGCTCTACAATCTGAGCTACGCCCCTTGACATCACACTCCGCTTCCTTCGACAAGTCACTTCTAACGAATTCAATGCTCCTGAATAGAAGTTGCATTTTCATCAAACTCAAAATAAGTGGAAGCGGGGGTATCGATCCCGGTACCTCTCGCATGCTGAGCGAGCGCTCTACCATCTGAGCTACGCCCCCTGACAGCGCACGCCGCTTCCTTCGACAAGACACTTCTAACTAATTCAGTACTCCTGAATAGAAGTAGCTTTTTCATCCAATTCAAAATAAGTGGAAGCGTCGGGTATCAATCCCGGTACCTCTCGCATTCTAAGCGAGCACCCATTCCTTCAAATAGCTGGGCGTCCATATGATGACAAGTTAAACTGGCTTACACACTTAACACATCTATCCACAAAATATCAAGCAGATCCTGGGGTATCAATCAAAAGCATCATCGAATATTGTACAAGACCGTAATCGAAAGAATGATGGCCCATAGTGCAGCAGTGTGGTGCCTAAATCCAACAGTGCACATGGCAAGGAAACTTTCTTCAATTCAGAGACCCTTCCTGTTAGCCATCTCCGGGGTATACAGGACGACACCAACGGCAGCCCTACAAATACTACTAGGCATTTCACCGCTGCATCTTTAACTGCAGGTCGATGCAAGGATGACGGTCCTTTACAGACTCCGCAGACAAATCAACGACATCATCATTCAGCCGGACGATTTAGAGAGGAGAAAGGTGGGCTGGTCAAGACATCCTTCCAATTATCTCACTCAGGAGCAGCTGCGACTAGAGGACGGGGGCAACGCAGACAACCATATTCGGCTGTTCACGGATGGCTCAAAGACACCGAATGGTATGGGAGCGGCCTTCTATGTCATGGAAGATGGGGTGATCACACATCGCTGGTCTACAAAACTCAGAGATGAAAACACCGTCTTCCAAGCCGAGATTCTAGCTCTTAAAGAAGCCATTCAATAGGCCCCCTACATCACCTCCCATCAGCCCATCAAAATCCTCACCGATAACAAAGGTAGCATCCAAGCCTCCACTAACCTAAAGACCCACAACGCAACAGCTCGAAAACTCTTCGATACCCTCCTGGAACACCCTAAAATAGAGTTGCAATTGATAAAGGCGCAAGCGGGTTACTTGAGCAACGAAACAGCAGACCAACTAGCAAAAGAGGCATCAGAGTCCGACATGACACCATTGATCATCAAGCTCCCTAAATGTCATCCCAAGAATGTACTAAGAGCAATGATGATCAACGCATGGCAAAAGAATTGGGATGAAGGTATAACAGGAAGGAAGTCCACGACATCCTGCTGAAAGTCTCACTTTCACCTTCCGACTGGGGCAGCGCCGAAGTGCTGTTCTTCGCAGGCCACGGCCCATTCCAATACTTCCTTAAAAGTTTCCACCTGTCCCACACATCAAACTGCAGCTGTGGCGAAGAGGGCACCCCAATTCACTATGCGACAGATTGCATTCTGACGACATCATGGCATATGACTAAACCTAGTGCTAATTTTAAGAAAGAATGGTACAGAAGCGTAGCCTCTAACCAATTATCCCGCAGCAAAATCCGTGCTATCATTTCCCACATCACTAACTATAATGATCTCTTCAGACCAGACCCGCCGTGGCCTCTCCTGCTCACATACCAGCCTTCTGTTCCTGGTTTCCCCGTTTTCATCATCTTCGTATTCACCATCTGTGATTTTCTATTCATCATCCTCCTTTTACCATATTAGTCCAAATGGAATAGCTCCCAATCTTCCAAAGGACAGAAATTTTTAGACTGCCATGACAGTCTTCGGTCGCACATCTTGTCTGGAGACCACCTAAGTTTTGTTATTCTCTCTATTGAAATGTTATTACACTTATTTGCTTTATTTATTTATTTTTTCATGTTTTTCATGTCAAAATTTACTATCAATAATATCCATGATGATAATAGTCCTACATCCTGTTAGGGTACTGCATCTCTTAAGACTATGTAACTGTAACCACTTGTTAAATATTTAGACTTTCTGTTCAATTTATCTCAACTACTCTGGTGTAATATGTTCTTCACCCGTGCAAATCTTGATGATTACTAATTCCTGTACTGATATTGAACGATCCCGAATCTTATATGGGGACTAAACAATGTAAACTAGCGATGTGGAGACATGCCAAGAATATTAATCCTACCAGCCACTTTATATAACCTGCAATATCATTCTGTGCGAGAAATTGTTTTTTCTTATGTTTGTTACTGTTTGTGTTTTATGTGTTTGTATACTTACTTATGTTATTCAAGATTTATCACCTGTTACCCTCGCGTATAACTTACTTTCTGATTCATAAATAAAGTACTTACTAAAGGGGACACTGGAACAGCGGAGGGTTTTGTTCGCCTTTCCACTCCATGCTCGTCAAACTGGTAAGACAACCCTAGAGTTTATAGGTATCAGGGGTATGGGGTGGTGTTAATGCCAAGGGCGTGTGAAAAATCAATTTCAAAATTCCATTTTTACTAACATGAAACAAGTTAAATGGAAAAGTGTAGAAATGAAGATTTCTTTGTCAATATAATATATGATTGATTATTGCATCGAAAATGTACGTTTCTTATTAATGAAAAATCTAAATCATGCATAAATCGGAGCACTTACGAAAACTTCAGTACATTTCTCGTCTTTTTTTCAATTCACCATCATGTTATAGTTGAGCAAATATCGAATTCTCCTTACTGTCCCAGAGTTAGAGAACCTGAAATATTTATTCATGAAATGTGATCGTGGAACTCCGAAAACGTATCCCAAATTCTCACTTCTACTAAAATTCACTGTTTCTGCAAAATTTAGTCAAAGCTTTTCGAACAACTGCACTAGTCAAGTTGCACTTCGGAACGTCGTCGTATAGCTGCTGTTTGGAAGTCGAAGTAGTATTTAAATTTACAACTATCCTCTTTTGACAGTTTTCTTATTTCCTATCACATTTTAATAATTATTTTTCTCGGATGTCGGCTTTAGATTTTGTAACGCATACTGCAGGATTTCAGGAGTTTGGATAGGCTGAAAAGACAGCGAATGTTTTTATGGAACTCTGAATGGCAGCGGTAGAGGATGGGGACAGCTAAACTCGACTCGTCCGATACGGGCACAACCAAAAAGAACTTTTGCAGATTAAGTGGGAGAGAATGGTCGTGATTGGATGAGTTTTTGACCGATTAATGTCGGCCTGACCAATAAAGGCATACAAACAAATCATTGTAATCGATTATGGTGTACTCACGTGGCAAAATATTAAATTGTGTCCTATTTTCTGTGAAACATCCATTCTACTTTTTTGGCGGGCATCTGATTTTTTCCTCTTTCTTCCTTTCCATGCATAAAATAAATACCGAGTTGAAAAATGAGCATTAAGTTATTAAATTATACAATGCATTACATCTTTCATAGATGAAATTTCCTTTTTTCTCTTTTTTTTCCATATGTAAAAATTTCCTTTCATTAGCTTTTTTTCGAAAAGTTATAATTTTTTTTTCCTCTTCCAAATCTTTTAGCTCCGTCTCAGTAGATAGTATTCTTTGTTTTTAAGACGTCTGGTTTACTTACAAAACATATATATATAACTTTAGTAACAGGGATGGTTTGTACAGCAAAATTAATTTAACCTGGCTTAAGCTTGTCCGCAGCCAAGCTGCTATATTAATTGTTGAAAACTCCATATACTTGGTTTGCCTTTTTCAATACTTTTAATAATAACAGAGATTTTTTTTTTACATGTTGACATATAAATGTTTAAACTTAATTTTATATTCAAGGTATCTATAGTATTTTCAATTCTTTAGATTTGTTTTAAATTTAGTTGTATTGTTCAAATAATGACTTTTTAGTATAGAATTTGCTTCTTGACATGTCTTGTTTACTTTGTTTCTGTATGATCATATATAATAAGTTATATTTCGATTTATATATATATCAAAATAAACAAGAAACAAAAGACAAAAATTAAAAAACAACCAAGACACAATGGCAAAAAATAGACAACAATTATAATAAATTGAAAAATGCTCGTCAGGAAGAGAAACTCCCTTATGATATTGATATGTGCTTTTTTCTGCTAAAGACATACGAAACCCGTTAAAATATGTCGCATTCATTTTCTTTTATTTTATCCTGATTTTATTCATCTTTTCGTTTTATTTTTTTTTATTTTATCCCGATTTTATTATTCTTCTCGGTTTATTTTATTTTTTAAATTATTTTATTCACTTATGTTAACTTTATTTCTTTTTCTTTATTTATTTTCATTTATTACTGTATTTTGCGTTTATATAAGGAAGATTACTTTTTGGTTCTTAGCCATTCCCCATTGAAGGAAGTTATATTCCAATTGTAAAAATTTCCGAGTTCTGTAATATTTGTCATACACAAAACATTTTATAGGCCATCTATCTCAGTTATGTATCAATTCCTTTGTTTATCAATCTTTAAAATACCGGTCCCGTTTCATTAATTTAAAGATTGAAATTTATCGATCATAAAAGAAAATACACTTTGTTTAAATATTTATTAAAGTCCATATTAGTGAAATATTTAGTCAGTGCATTCTCAAGTTATACACATCAAGAGTGAAGTGCCAATTTGAAGTCTATTGTGAGTGTTGCAAAAGAAAATAAGTTTTAAACAACGTTAGAAAACGCGCAGTAACATTTGCAGGAGAACTCTGACTTCATGCAAATTGGCTCTATTGTCATTATGAGAAAGTTTCGTCTGCATGGGAAATTTAAGCATTCTAACTTTTTAAAATGGATTCGGTTTTGAATTTTAATATATTAATACTACTAATTTAATACATTATTATGACTGCTTTCAAAGAACAGTTTATCTTTTAGAGAGTGATATATAATTATCATGAAAGTAAAGGACTTTAAATAAATATTTAAATTAATGAATATTTTCAGTATAAACTTAGTATTATAAAAATTATTTTGACTTCAAAAAATATCTTTTTCATACTGAAATCATGATATATTTGTGTCTGTTTACAAAGGCATTTGGTTTTGTAGAATATATAGTAGCTATTAGATAATAAATATCATCTGCTTGAGAATGGACAAGTTATCAGTTTTGTTTATTACATTAAAAACCAAATTCTGTTTTGTTTATTTACATTAAAAACTTCGGCTTTGAAGATTCTATTGACTTGGCATTACACCGGAAATACGTAGTTAAGGCATTTTAATATAAATAAACAAAACACAAAACTCGTCCATAGAATAGGGTGACGTCTCTCATGTAAGAGAACAAAAAATATTTGTTTCATACATATAAATAATATAAATTTATCTATTCATCAATTCCAAGGAAACAAAATTGTCGTGTCATCTATAGAAGAGTGCATTTATTACAAGGTCCTTCATCAACAATACTTTATCCCGAATTCTAAAAGAAAACACTGAGAAACCAAAAAAACAAAATTTTCTTTGTCGTTTCCATAAAATATTGGACAAACATACGAATATTTTAAACACGAATTATCTTCCACTCCATGGCCAGAATTGAACCCTTTATTTCTAAAATGGAGCAAAAACGATTTTAAGGCACCTTTTTCTCCCAAAATGGTCTTTCTATTTCATATCCAAACTATATACATTTCTCGAGCTTATGGTAAAATAATAGTATTAATATTTTCCTTAAGTGCCTTAACTCAGTCATGAAAAGAAGAAACTTTCCATATTTTTGTAACTACAGTCTAGACTTCGATGTTCCCCTGAGATTGAAAGGTTGATATTACGATAACCATCTGTCCCAAAAGAGTAATCTTCCGAAAAGAAATTGACATCCAGAAAAAATGGAATAGTAAATCTCCAGAAAAGAAGGAATTTGATATTCAATCTTACCTGTAAAAAAGAGCAAAATTCGTGTTCCAAACAAATTTCTTTAAATTTTGCGTTCCTTGTCAGTTCTGATAAAAATATCGACCTGATTTCGATTTCGTAACATCTTGATTCTCTTCATATGAGATGCATAACCATCCTCTTAGATCATTAAGTTGTTTCTAAAAGGAAATCATATTCAATCATTCGTGTTCATAAAACTAAGAAACAAAACGCTGCATGAAAGGGAACCTGCAAAAGAGCTTCACTAAACATTTTTCTTCCTTGATGTTTATAAGTTGTTTCTAAAAGGAAAATCATATCAATTTTTTTTTGTACATAAAATTAGGTTAAAATATAAACACTGCATGAAAATGACCTCTCTCAAAAGGCTTCCAACATTTTTTTCATTTAAAACTTTCGGATTATAAGAACTAATATGAATCCTACTTACAGTTCTAAAGGAAAGATCTCCATAAAATTTATTCTTAAACGAGACCTATACACCGAAAGTACTTCCATAATTTCCTGTAGAAAAATTTACATGTCTGTAAAATTTTATCTCGGCTTCTAGAACGCTGTAGAAGTTATAGGTTCTTTGAAATATCGAAACCCTCGTATTTAAAGTCGAAAAGGATTTAAATTTATCACCAGACTCTGTGCGACCATTTTCTAGTTCTACCATGCAAGTTATTTTTTCTACAGGTGGTATTTTCCGCTTTTATTTTTTATAACTCAAATGGCAGCATTTTGCTGATTGATGGCTGAAAAGACAAGCGAGGTTTTGTGAACCCGATGGCATCAATTGATGATTGGCAGCACTGAATCGTCGGATATGGGCGTTCACATAATAACTTTTGCTGTAAAATAGGGAAAGAATGGCCATAATACGACGAATTTCGGCCCAGAATTCTCTAGATAATACAGATATAATGAATCAGTATAGCACCCATAAAAGGAAAAGATCTAATCCAATCTATAGTAGTGTGCTTTGGAATTTGTTTCACTTCTATTAGAGTTTGACTCTTATTTTTCTTTAAGTCGTCATAAAATCAATATTGACTCAGACACTGAAAAAATGTTAGGTTGAGATTCATGTGTGCTCCATTAACGCCCAGCGTCAGTTGTTTGTGGACAGTTACATTTTCTACTTCCCTGATAAACCGATCGCATTCCGTTGTTTCTTCTTGCTTTGTCTAACAAGTCCTAATCTCTTAAACAATTTTATTTTCCATATACCACTACAGGGTCAAAGGTTCGTCAGTTTGAATTTTTTT
Source organism: Araneus ventricosus (assembly GCA_013235015.1). Lineage (NCBI taxonomy): Eukaryota > Metazoa > Arthropoda > Arachnida > Araneae > Araneidae > Araneus > Araneus ventricosus. The sequence continues at coordinate 17,560 of BGPR01013467.1, forward strand.
GCTTCTTCCTTTGAGTTATTTTCTTGGTAGTACAAGGAATTCGAAAGAAGTCTTTATTTTTTGATATTTTACTATATTATAAATCTTTAAATTTATATCAATAAAAAAATATTTAAAGTGATTTTGTGCCAAATTTTCAATAAATTTTTCTAAAAAATAAAAAAAGCCCCCCCTCACAAAATACAAAACAAAATTTCACTTCACAGTTATCTTAATCTTGGTGTTTCTATTATATTAAAAAAAGTGCTAAAATTTAATTTTTAAATTCATTTGGGCAATAATCCTTTGTTGCTCAGTTTTCCAATGCATGGAACGCAAAACTTGACTCGCTTCTCGAACCGTTAAATTCAACTATAAATGGAAAAAAATAGGCTTATCATTCACTTTTAACTTTCTTTTTTAAGCATACGTGGCAACAACACACAAGCTAATCCATAATCTTCAGCTGTGATGCGTTAATTAAATCCTTGTATTTCGAAGAAAATTTGTCTAATATTTTTTATGATACAAAAATAAATTGCTTAAAAAATTTCTATGTTGTTTTGTTGGCCGTACTTTAAGCTATTTATTTTATATTATTTTAATTTTTTTATTCAGAAAGGATACGTATAATCGTTGAATAAAATGGAGTGTTACTTGAGCTGAAACACTTCGCTTTTCATATTCCGCGGCAGAACGCTATGTTAAGAGAGAATATCTGTGTTTACGTTTTGCTTTTTTCTTTTTGGAAGAATGAACTCAAGCCAAGGAATATTGCGGGGGAGGGTTGGATTTCTTGGAAACGACTTTCCTATTGTGGGTCTCTGAAATTTAGTGGGGATTTTATCAGTAGCTCGAGTCATCTTTACTTAGAGGTAAGTTATCTTTTTGTTCTCAATTTTAAATTTCGCTACCGTTCATTTTATATAATTGTGTGGATATTTTTTGATTATATACACACCTGCTCAAAAATAAGTAACAAACACAAAAAGACCCGGTACACATGCAGAACGGTGAATTAAAAACACAATTTACATATGAGGTAGAGATTGCATTGCCGAATGCAAATAGGCAATCAAAATTAGCCTAAAACGCAATCCCGCGATCACACCGCAACGCCTTAAAAAGGGGCTTGCCAGACCTATGATTCAGCTCGCAAGCAGCGATAGTTCCGCGGAATCCGAGATAGCCAAAGAGGAAAGCATGAGTAGAAGAAACCGTTTCCACGATCAGATGCGTTGGAGGGATGTCGGTATGTTGCGAGCTGGTGCAAGACAATCTGCTGTTGCCATATATCTGAATGTGCATCGTAGTGTCATCCATAGGCTATGGAATCATTACCAAAGGGATCAAAACGCCAGTAGAAGACGTGGGTCTGGACGCCGGAGAATCGCCACAACGGCAGACGATCGTTACCTGTTGCAATGTGCCAGACGCCGAAAAATACTAGCAGCGCGACAGCTGCTGCAGGAAAGCCCATATCCCGCCAAACTGTGTCGCGCAGACTGCATGAAGGAGGACTGTTCGCACGACGACCTGTTGTTGTGTGCCTTTGTCCCCAGCGCACATCACAGCGCGGTTGCATTGGGCCCGTGAACATCACAATTGGACACCAGAGCAGTGGGGCCACGTACTCTTTACTGCTGAGTCCCGATTTAACATCCAGAACGACTCCCGAAGGGCAATGATATGGCGAGAACCAGGGACACGCGCGCTATCGGGCGCCAAACATTGTCGAAAGAGACCATTACAGAGGTGGCCGGTTACTTATCTGGGCAGGGATAGCAACGAATGGCCCAACCGACCTCTACGTGTACGCTGGGGGTTCCGTCACAGCTGTCCGATATCGCTACGAAATCCTACACCCTCTTGTGCGGCCTTTTATTGCTGCAATGGGTACCGACGCGATATTTATGGAGATAACGCTCGCCCGCATAGAGCGCGATTGGTGCGGAGTTATCTGGAGAGTGAAACCATTCCACAGATGACGTGGCCTGCTACATCACCGGACCTAAATCCCATAAAACATGTTGGGAAAACGGATTGTAGGTCGCATTGTGCCTCCAGGCACCCTCCTCGAGCAGCAACAAGCCTTGTTACAAGAATCGGCATTACTACCACAACAAGCGATCAACGATACTATTGCCAACGTGCATCGTCGTTGTCAAGCATTCATTTCAGCTAGAGGGTATCGTACTCGTTAGTAGCGTGTGGTTCCCATTGCACATTCTGCCTACCAATTTGAGCTGTCGCGCCGCGACAGCTCAAATAATATGCGTAATATGCGTGTTTGTTTGTCTTTGCTTTATTGTTTGATATGTGATCAAGTAATGCCACACCTACCTCATGTACAACTTTAACGCATATCCATTGAATAGTTTTTATTTTATTCCGAGTTTTGCATTTGTTGCTTATTATTTGAGCAGGAGAGTACTATAGCTTTCATGAAGCTGAATACAGATGAATTTGCAAATATTTTTGTAGAACTGTAATGTTCATATCATTTACTCATAGAAAATCATATATAACCAAGATTTTATTTTGGAGGGATGTAGAGTGGCAAGCCTCCTTGTGGTGTACCCTGGGTCGTGTTAAATCTGTTACACATGTATATTACAGTGTTTTTCATTCATATCCAAAAGCTTTTACTCATTTTCGCGCTTCACTGCAATGCTCGCTTAATTCGCATTTTTCGGATATTTAGTGGCGCAGTTCCCGCTCGTGGAACCCCTACTAAATCATAACGGTGAGTGCAATATTTACAAAATTTTACCTGCGCACTCCTTTAGGTCTAAATAGATTACATACAATTTTTTTCTGTCTTAATTTAAACTTTAAGGCGTAGTACGCCGCAAACGGTTAATAGATTTTGAGCTATTAAAGAGAAGCTCCGTATGGTTATAAGTGTATAGCCGTGAAATAGTCTAGAAATTTCCACCATCCTAAATTCCTCTTACTGAGTATTTTGTAACATATTCTCCTTTTTGATAACATCTCTCTAATGATACATCTAGATACATGTATACCTTACTGATAAAAGAATTTTCTTATTTACTTTAAGTAGTGGAAATAAGTCAATATATTAAGAAATTACAATTAATGCAAAAGAGTAATGAAAACTTTTCTTATTTCACATACTTGAGTTATTGTATCAGCATTTATTACGCAAAATAATTTAATAACATCTGTAATATAAAATTCGGTTGCCTCACATTTAGTTTTAATAGTAACAATATTCATTGTAAACCAATTTAAAAGCTTTATGTCATTAAATAATCAATATCAAAAACAAATTAAAAATCTCTCAGATTCAAACTATATGTATCTCAATTCAGAATTCCTATTTCGTAATACAAACACTGGATAAATATAGACGGACTAATTATGCCTGCATAAACTGCTGAATATTAAACAGGTATTATAAAGCCCTGTGTGTTGACTTTCTATATCGCACGCTCATCCACCAAAAGCCTGATGATGAAAATTCCCCCGTAAAGTCCTCTTGGAGAATTTTAACCAAATAATCCGGGGGAATGTCTCTCTGGGGCGAAATTCCATCAAACTCTTCCGGGGTCCTTCGGAATAACTGGATGGAAGGCCATTAAGGCGCTCGCCCGAGGATACTCCATATGAATGAAAGATGGTTTCGTTCTCTCTCTGCAGCCGTCTGGATCAAATGACCATTTATCTTAGGCTAAATATCATTTACTTCCTCAGACCCTCCAGGTCAAATAGCTCGTTGAATATATGATGAATTCGACCCAGTGGTCCTGGAATGTGCAATGTTTAGTTTCGATTGACATAAAATCGCATGTGTCGATTGCTAATGCAAAAATGTTTCATAATTTGAAAATTTATTTCATAAACGAAAATCATCTGCCAAAAGAAGGGAGAAAATTGTTCCATCTCAACTCTGGTTTAGGAAATCATTTGCACGAAGGGAAAAAACTTTGTTATATGATTTTTTTAGGTCTGGTCCTCTTATACCTTGAATCGTAACCGTAAATACTGGTTAGATAGTGTAGAGAGATAATGGCGCACAGAAAATTATAGAGTGCCTTCTTTTGTCAGATTTGTTTGCTATTATTTTGGAATAAAAAATTACTTTGACTCAAAATAATTACGTTAAAAGTCTTCTAATAACCATTTCGAACTGAATTTCTTTTTATTTATCACAGCTTTCAGTATTATTTCTGATATTCCTATTCCGTCATAACATTTAAAAAGATGCTAAAATCTGATAAAAGTGTCTGACAGCTGTGTTACCGATTGGAGGGCGGTACACTGAATGGATACTTGTATTCCACATAATATGTTATCCTATGTAATACATAACTGCCGAATTATTTGTTGATTTAAATTGTAAACTATAAAAAAATAAATTATACTGTCATGACAAAAAAATTCTCGCTTTATTTCGATTTTTTTCTGCGCAAACGACATTTTTCTATCTCCATTCGCTTGCGAATATTTGATTTTTAAATTTTCTCCGAACTATGAAACACTCTGTATGTGGCATATTCTAAATTATAAGCAGAAATTCAATCTTTTATTTCGATCCATTTATCTGAATATTTTGAATCATATTTGTTGAAAGATAATTTCCATATGTGCTCAAAATTCGAATTATTTTATCGTAAATCCAAAAATTATTTCGAATCTCGAATTATTTCGAAGCTCAAATACTGGGTGTACACAAATGAAGTGACTCATTTCAAAAATTAATTAATAACTAAAATAAATAACTAAAAATTTTGGAACTACGGTTTTTTTCAAATGAGAGTGCATCTCAAATTTTTTTTTCCGGATACGTAACATGCCATTTCGGTGGTCTAGGGGGTCGTATATTACTGGAAATCAAAAATTAGTTTGGAGCCATTATCTGAAAAATATTAAAACTGGAAGAAAAATAAAAACATTTATTTATAGAGAATTTTACACTCTTTAATTTGTTAATTCACATGTATTGCGAAAACTGAATAGTTTCCGTGATATTCAAGAAAAACTAAAAAAAAAAGAAACTAGAAAACATTCATCGGCTTCTGATGATCGTTTGACATTGCGTACGGAATTTTCTAGCTGTAACAAATTTAGAACGGCGTAACGCCGAGTTACCTATTGAAAAATAAACTTTTTGAGAAGCACTCTTATTTAAAAAATAACCGTAGTTCCAACATTTTTAGGGATTTTTTTTATTAATTTTTGAAATGAGTCACTTCATTTGTGTACATCCTGTATTACTTCATCCGATACTTCCCTAATTTGGAGAGGTCGCTTTTCTTAACAGAAAGTTAAAAAGCATAAGAAAATTGTTAAATTAGAAAACAGAACTCACAAAGTTCTCATTAAAATATCAGTGCAATTCCATGTGGGCTCCGTTAGTAGCCCTGAGGGTAGTCCTGTTCCAGCTAAATGCTCGAACATTCTTGCCCCAGCATCTTGTTGGAAGATAACAGTGGGTGGTAAATGCTGCATTTGGGTTATTGCTTAAATTTGTAACATGTCCAGGTAAATGTTTGCCGTCACAGAAGTCTCAGCAAAGAAAAAGGGTCGTATGCCTGTATCATGTGAAAGAGCACACCACACACTGATTTTTGGACTGTTTCTTTCCACTTCCTGTACTGGATGCAGGTTTTCTGAGCTCCAAATTCTGCACTTGTGCTTATATTCACTTTGCTGCTCACATGAAATGTTGCTTCAACTGAAAAAATGATGTGGTTTAGAAAATAATATTCATTTTCAATGCGAGATCTCAGCAGCAAATGCAAAACGATGCGGCAGTATCTGTACAATCTGCATTTGTACGCAAACAGCTTCGGTTTTCATACATACGCGAAAATCTGTCGCCAAAATTTAAGAATTTAACAGCCAATTTTGCCTAATATCGCCAACGTATCGCTAATAGATTTTTTTAATCGACCGTTAAAATTAGGGACATTTGATTCGGACACCCTGTATACAGATATTTGAGGTTTTAACTTAAAGACTTATAAGGAGAAGGTAGGGGCATAGGATCCGTCAAGTCTCCGTTGAATTCGGATAATAATTTAAATTATAAATATTTTGTAAAGATACTGAAACTCCAGAAACGTAGAAAATGGAAACTCTGGATACTTTTTCATCCCTGTATTTTACATGATGCGCTGTGCAGCATCCTGTGGATAAAACCAGTAGTCATAAGGAAATCAAATTTCGGTTTCTGCATTTCAAAACACAGGGGAATAAATAAATAAATCATGAAAAAAAAGTTTTTAAAAATACGCTTTTATTAGTGAACTAAATGCGGAATATCGGATTTTAATTTTTAATCAAAAATATGTTGTAAATAGTAAAAGCATGCGATGCTGATGGAAATATTTTAAGCAAATTGGAATTTTAAATACATTGATAACATATTTTAATTTTTTAAATATTCATTGTGCTTATTGCTTTTCGTGATGCGAGAAATACTGAATAATGTTAGGAATATTGAATAATTTAAAGTGTGATTTGTAATGTTAATGCAATAATTTGTTTTCCCAAAACTATCATCGCATTTCCAGAAACTTAGCACTGTTTTGTTTCGTTTTATATTTAAAAAAACAAGCTTCATTTTTACAAGCTATGCGAGTGCTTTTATGGCATGTTATTTCCTAGTTTTGAACAATGGCAATATATGAAGGAAGCCATTTCAGCCGCATATTTACAGATCCTACTATGGTTTGGATTGAGGTCGCTTTCATTGGCTCTAAGCTTCACGTGATTCCGCTTGCTTCTGAATGATGTCATAGGAGCGCGCTTAGTTTGGATTTCGATTTTTGTCTTAGCTATTGTATCATGGAGAAACCAAAATTATCTTCTAATAAGGATTTATTTGGATATTTCTAAAGGGAATGATGAATACAAGATAAAGATAATTTTGGTTTCTCCATGATACAATAGCTAAGACAAAAATCGAAATCCAAACTAAGCGCGCTCCTATTACATCATTCAGATGCAAGCGAAGTCACGTGACGCTGAGAGCCAATGAAAAGCTACCTCAATCCAAACCATAGTAGGATCCGTAAATATGCATTTCAGCAGACACGTTTTCTCTTAGTTTCCACTTCACACCAGAAGAAGTACATTTGAGCTTGACGGATTTGAAATGCAAAGAGTTTAAATACGTGAAGTGTTTTGGGTGGAATTGGGTCTTGAACCCGCGACTCACTTGACGAGAAAATCCGATATTTCCCTTAGACCTCCGCGTAGCATAAATTAAAAACTTGTTGCATTTCAAACAAACTCTGTTGATAGAGGAAGGCAAAGGTTAAAAGAAAACAATCTAAAATTACATCAAAAAGAATCGTTCTTTCAAAATGATAATAAAATTAATCTAATCCATAGAAAAGTAAAATGAATTGTTCACTGAGGACTATTGTACTAGATTTAATTATTTGCCGAGAGAATGCAGCATAATTACTTACAAGGATTCATTTTTATATCTGCATCGATCAGACCGGATACCTTCGGGTATATACCTTCTGTAACTCCATCTGGATCATATTCATCATATCATGACCATTCTCTCCCATTTTTAAAGCAAAATATTCTTTTCACTTACGGCAAACTCAGAAAAATACAGTTATGTTGCCAAGTCATCCATAGATGCCATTCGGGGTTCCATAAAAGCATTTCCTGTCTTTCCGGCCCATTCGAATCCCTGATACGAAGCCGTTATGAAAATCAAACTAAACATACCATCCGAGAAAAAAAATGTTTAAAAACTGTCCAGAAATTTAAAACGGTCGTATAGAATATGTTCATATACTTGGTTACTTCTCTGCCTTCCCTTACAAACACCAGCAGTGCTTCGAAGAGTACGAATGCAGAGCTTCACAAAGTACAGTTTAAATTTTATAGGAGTGTAAACTTAAGTACAGAGATATTATCTAAGAACTTTTACATGTGTTCGATAACTTAAAGCGTGTAGAAATATTTCGAGGGCTGCTCTTAAGCAGGATTTGATATTATTTTAAATAAAAATAATTTTAAAAAACGATGAGAAATGTGTGGATCAGGTGTCATCTTTTTTTGCGCCTCTTATGATGTTACGTCTATTTCTCCTTAAAGTTGGGATGTAAATTTTTAGGGTGCCTCAATAATGATTTATATTGTGCGCTTGCCGTTAGAAAATAAGTGCCATAGATAAAATATTACAAAATAAGCATTTACAACGAGCCTGCTCAATCTTTAACCCTTTGAAGACGACGATCACGCTGGCGTGCCAGCTGCTTGGAACATTTTCTCCGGACTCTCACAAATTCATGCCGGTTCTTGTGGCTTTTAGCTACCGACTGTGATGTCGGCGCGACACCAGCTTTAGTCCAACTAGGCTTAACTAGAATAGAAAAAATGTGCCGGCTCAGAGCAGTCACGCGCAATGAGAAACGTCGGCCAGATCGAACCGCACGTTCTCCGTGCGGCCAAAGAGTTAATGTACTTTGTGTATGCGAAAAGAAGTGAAATGAAAGTCGTATAGGAGTTTCGAACACGTTTCGGAACCTTGAGATTTAGTGCGCATAGCTTCCAAATGGTTTCGAACGAGGCACCATCACCTGGAAACAGGGGGCCATATTCTTGGGCCAGGAACGCTACCGTGAGAATGCAAACATTCCGGTGCCCTTGCATGCAACAACATCTAACGTAACTAGAGAACTTTAACAATGATGTTTGTCAAGGAGGAAAATTTCCCGGAGAGTCAATGTCGGCGGAAAGGCGACACTATGACCGGAAAATCGTCAGCATCTATAGCGGGTGATTACTACTGTTTTCTTCCAAAACGGGAAACATTGGTTTCACAACTTAATGTTTGAGCAGGTCTGTCTGCTTCTGAGTGCACCCTATGCAGGGAGTTCCACAGCATGTATTGTTCAACCGTATACCCCGGCGATATCCTCGGATCTGGCGGAAAACATCAGAAACAAAATGAATCTAATTCATCAAAAGATTCTGTGTTCAATATGGATTTCTTTTCAAAAATGACTAACACAGAATTAAGGTACGAGGGCGGTCCGATACTAAAGGCACCGTGCGAAATTACACGGACAATTATAATTCAAGAAAATATTTAATTCATTTCAAAAAACTGCATAGTTTTGTTTACTTCTCGATAGGACTGTGCCGATTTTCGATGCATCGGAAAATATCGATGTTACGCAATCATCGCCGTTCCGATGTTTATATTATCGTTTTTTTCGATGCATCGGAAATTCCGATTTACCCGCGATGTGTACGATGTTTCCCGATGCATTGTAGACATCGATGTCCACACGCACCGCGAAGAGCATTGTTCCCGATCGCGCATCGATGACCGCAAGCGCGAGGCACTTCCCCGATCATCCGTGATTACCGTGGCGTATATTTCCCCATGTTTCTTCCATCGTGACTCATCAAGCAGAGACATATGTTGCGAAGTGCGGATCGTTGTGCTGACACGATGAATCCCGATGTGACCGCGAATGAAAATAACCCACCTCGAGAATTGAGGAAGCGAAGTGTTTTGTCTGTTGTAGAATCTCTCAGCCATCGAAACGTGCATTATTTCGTGTGGCCTCGTGCTTTCTTTTAATCGTGTAAATTCTCTGATGTTGTTTTAAGCTCAAGGGTATAATTATCAATCCTGCTGTTCATCGTTTGTTTGGTTGAAGAGAAAATCGTATTAATTTTTTTTTAATATACGATTTATTGTTGATAACTAGACAAATTTATAGTATTTTTTGGCACTTTATTTGTTAGGTAACTAAGGTTTGAATTTATTATAAGCATATAAATGCCTTAATCAACCACTCAAATGTGTAAGAATGCAAAATTAGGCAATAGTAAGTGCGAAACATTGATGTATCGAAACATCGCGATGTATCGAAATATCGCGATGCTAGAGTGGCGATACATCGCGATGCTAAAACTTTAACATCGCCCAGTCCTACTTCTCGACATAATCTTCGTGAACGTTAAGGCATTTTTCCCAGCGTGACACTCGTTTGAACATCCGTTCATGGTACTGCTGTTTGTCAAATTGTTAGAAGTATTCCACAGCGGGTTTTTAGCAAATCCTGCAGATCCTCAAAGCGGTTTCCCACCAAAACTCTCCAGAAATTGAATACAGCCATTGAGAAGAAAGGGCTAGGACGATTACGCGAAGGAATTAATCTTTTGCACGATGACGCAAGACCCCATACGTCAAATCAAACCAAAGCGTGGTTGGAACAACGGAAATGGGAGGCCCTGCAACATAAACTTTATAGTCCAGATTTAGCTCCCTCGGATTTTCAATTATTCGGACCTTTAAAGAAATTTTTGGTGGGAATATATTTTCGTATCTGAAGCATTTTCGAAACATGGTTTTAGAATAATCAAGCAACTTGACAAACAGAAGTAACATGAAGGGATATTCAAATGAGTGTCACGCTGGGATAAATGTCTCAACGTTTACGGAGATTATGTCCAGAAATATACAAAAGTATGTAGTTTTTGTGTGAAATATATTAAATATATTCTTCAAATATAATTGTCAGTGTAATTTCGCCCTGTACTTTTATTATCGGACCGCCCTCGTAGAAAGTATATCTTGCAAAAAAAAAGACCCAGATATAATACTTGCTCTTGGGTAAATAAATTCAGAAAAGGTAAAATTTTTGAAAAAGGATTTTAAAATAAGAAATAGGAAGAAAATTCAACCTATTTATGATGCATCTTTCTATAAGAGACAACAAATGTAAGGAGAGTTTTAATTTTCCCTAAAGTAGGTATAGACGGACAATGAAATCTTTCCTGATATTTCCCTTTTGTTTCGAATTATTAGATTGAAATAACGAATCCGTCGAAAGAGTTGGAAGAATACACCTTTTTTTTCTCTGGAGAGCGTGCTATGTGTTTGTGGTGTGATTTGGTGATTCCCAAAATATGGAACAGTTTGCTTTATTCTGTATGTACGAATGCACTTACAGGAAAAATATTTTTTACCATATGCTCCAGGATATTGAAATATATATATACAAAAAGGAGCTCGACAATCATTTCATTCCCCTTCCACAAACAAAATATTAAAAATCAGTCATGTTTGGAGTGCACGAGAATTTCAGTTTAAAATATTCAAGTATTTGCTTTATAATCGTGGCAACAGCAATGAAAAACTGTTTTCAATTTCCTTTTTGTTGTTTTCTTAGAATATCGGAATACGTTCAACTTTAAATAACCACTTGATTGATTCGTTATTACTATTTTTATTTATTTATTTTGATTGGGGCGATGGGGGAAACAATTTTGGAGAAAAGTCCACACAATAAATGAACTAACTTAATTAATCTTTCAATATTATGTAACAGCGTAAATAAAATATATTACTTGAATAATTTTGTTTATGAAATCCTACAATATCTCCATGAAGCAAAATAATTTTATTTATTCCTCTGACGAGATTTTTCTGAATTTTATCATACGTCTCAGTGCAAAAAGCAATATATCAACATTTATGAAAATAGACGATTTATTATTGCTTTTATCTAATAAGAGTAATCAAATCATTAAACTCTTTTTATACTTACATGCTGTAACGAGAATAACCGTAATATATAAGGTTAAATTTTCACTTCTATCGATGATATTACTTTGTTTCTAGTGTTTGGCAATATCATTTACTAACAATTCACGAAAGCGTGCGATAAAAGATTATATCTTTATATAAAAGAGAGAATAAACGACTGATCTTTGTAACAAAGAACATTCTGTAACAATTAATGATCAAAAATTAAGTTCAAACTCTGCCATTTTTTTATGAATGTTTTTTATTTTGAAAGCGTAGCTAGTTCAACTCTTACGGGCAATCCGAGGCAGAAGGATAGTTCCGAATTTTTCCAACAGGGGTGCCAAATATTAAATGGTTACCAAAGTCTGTAGGCAGGGTCACATCTCCAGTATGGCTAAGCATAAAGAAGCAAACGCCCTAATAAAAGAAAACATACTTTATTCCTTTTAACGAAGTAAAATTTAAAGGAAAGAAGAATTTTTAACCACGTGCTTTAAAAACAACTATTACTATCTATTTATGCGGATCACACACAAACACATTCGCAAGAGCTACGAAGTTAGATATCACTTTTCCAAAAAGTCCGTGAAATTTTTTTTTTCTAATGATAATAAATGTCTCTTTTGTATAGTAGAATATATAATTTCATGGATCTCCTAACAAATTGCGAATAATATGTAAACTTCTTTATTGCGTTTTTCGCATCGGTATTTATTTTATGAAGCGTAAGCAAGAAAAAAAATCAGATCATGGAAGACGGAAAACAAGTATTTCGTAGATAATAATATAAGATTCTATTTAATCTTTTGCTCTGTGGGTGCACCAGAATTGCTCACAAGTATAACTTTTTTCATATCTGTATCGATCAAGGCAACTTTCATCGGGCCGAAACTCATCGTATCACGACCGTTCCTTTACGCTTTTATTGCAGAGCTTTCTTTATGGTTATTCTCGTATCGGGAGAGTCGAGTTCTGCTGCAGAGTTGCCGCTGGAAGCGTTTACCGATGCCATTTGGAGTTCAATAAAACCCCAGCTTTCTTTTCAGTGTGTCTATGCCCACGAAATTCGGTCATTTGGTCATAAAAATAAAACCGAAAGACGCCATCCAAGAAAAAAATAGCAGCTACAAAGTAGCCCGGATTTCAAAAACCGTCTCGTAGATTATGGTTGTAAATTTAAATACAGTACAACTCCGATTAACCAAACTAAAGAGGGGGAGCCATTTCAGATAAGCCATGAACATCTGTAACTAATTTGTATCCAATTGCAGTAGGTAATTCTGAAATGTTTCGAGAGCAAAACGAATTCAAAACTCTTTGTAGGCTACACTTGTGTTCTTTATTAACCCCTTGCCACAGGATTTTATTTAACCTCCTAATTAGCTGCCACCACTCATCTAATGAGTTTATTATTTCAAATTTATTTAAGATAGTTAAGGATACGCGAGACATTTTAGCGGGACCAGGCGATTTTTATATTTAAAATTAATTATGTTGACTTAATTACGGATTTAAATAGCGTACGGGCACAAAAGAGCCAAACGTATGACATGCGACGATGACCAAAGTTAAAACTACATTTTTAGGATTACAGTAGATGCATAAATATATGCTCAGTAATAGTTTATAGCATGTGAAAATATCATTTAAAATATTCAGTAATGTTTGTTTGCTGTTCGAAAGCGTTGCGTGGGACGCAATGCCCCACCATCTTTTCATTAGAAGCATGTCAGTCGCCATTGACTCACTGCGTTGTTTAACTGTACGTGTTCAACGTTCGTTTCCGGTTTCACATTCATGCCACATTTAGAGGACTAAAACTAGTAGTTTTGTGAACAGTAGACCTCCAGTCTCTTCCCTCTCCCCCCAGAAAAACGAACATCCATTTTCATCGCAGTCTTTAACCCCCTCTTGGTCGACGTCGCATGTCATGCGACGAAGAGAAATAATGCATCATTTAAAATGAGTTCGTCGCCACTTACACGTCTCGTTACATTTCGCGATTATTTTTCGCATTTCTGAATATTGATAAGAAATGAAAATAGGACTATTTACGCCAAGTTTTCGCGGCGTGATTTCCTGCCCTTGAATGGAAAACAATCATTTTGTCGAAGCTTCAAAGAAAAATCCGACAAAGAAGGGGCATATGGTTTAGCCATTTTTTTTTCGAATGCGATTTATCGAAGCAAGTCTGTTTTTATTAGTATTTACGAAATTACAATTAAATGTCCCAAAAGGACTCAAATGTTATAATTATGCCAACCTGACCAATGACTTGCCAAACATTAAAACGGCCACCATCTTGAGACGGCATCAAAAAATTAAAGTCCTTACTTATACGTCGTTTTTAATGACCTCTAGGAACACCCATGCCAAATTCGAAGATTATCGAGCAACGGGTTTCGATGCGACTATGCAGCAAATTTACAGACAAACGGATGTAGAGCCGATCGACCAAGTTAAAACAGGACCTCGCTTCGTTTGGTCAATAAAATCTATAGTAGTAAATGACACAACGGGCCCTCAGCACTATCCTGACAATGGACTCGTCTCCGGGACCAGGGGCAAGGTGTCCCGTAATCAAGAAGAAGTAGTAAATGACACATTTGGTCCAGCGATCTACCTGTAGAGTGTTGTCATTCAGTGCGTAACGATTTTTACATCACGCAATTTACTAAAAGAATGCCACCTTAAAAACAAAAATAATTTTAAATACTTTTAAGCAATTTAAAATCGTTGCATTAACCCTCCGACTGCTTATACCGCGATTTCTGCGGATTGGAAGTAATTCTAGTTTCCGCTGCAATCTGCGATTTTAAAAAGCTAAAGGATTAACTTAGTACTTTTAGAACAAAGCCTCGCATGTCAAAAACAATTCGCTTGGTTCAACGGTATTTGGACAAGCTTTCAAACTTCGCATCTAAATAGTAATTTTAAAAACTTCGGCAGACCGGGTGTTAAGGATCCCTCTCGTAGCGAATCATTTTAAAACCGACTGAACTAGCTTGATTCGGTCAATTGGACTTTCTTGATTTACTGATGATGTGTGCGCAAATTACAGCTTTCTAATTTACGACAGAACAAAAAACAAGCACACAAGAGGAAAGTAAATAAATCTTTATTTAGCAGTTTGCTACTCAAGCTAAAACATTCATAAAATCATTAACGACAATACGCACATTTAAAATACAGATGGTAGAAAATAAAATCAACAAAACATAAGTGTGTCTTTTTAATAGACAAGAATAAATTTTCAAACAGTTCAGATTAGATTAACTATATTCAACATATCAAGGTAAGCACTTGAAAAAGTGGCACCAAACGTTACGAACATTTATAGCATAGAGTGGCGTTTCATATGTATTCCCAAATAAATACAGCTTAGTAATAAAGTAGAATTATTTTTAGTAAATTTAATATATTGTACAAGCTTTATTAATAGAATCAAAGAAAATAAAAATTTATGAAAATACTGTAAGCATATATATATAGAACAATTGATCAAACAATTTCTCTTCCAATTTTTATTTTATCACTTTCAAATTCAAATTCTTATTTTTGCAAACTTCTGACATCTTATATTTTTATAAACTGAATTCTAAAGTTCAAAGGTTAGAATGAAGTCAGTAACCAATAGGTACCAAAGAAATTAAATACAAGTATAAAAAATAAATGCAATACATATGAAATGATATTTTACAAGCTAAATATTGCATGTTCCACTACATTACTCCTCTTCCAGTTATAAAGTGAGGAGGCAAGGGAGAGCAATGCTTACCATAGAAAATAAATGCTTGAAAGAATATTTACAATTATATATTATGAAACTTTGATTGTATTTAAATGTTTGTATAATATTAATCTTTAATATTCAAAAATAAAAAAATTAGCACGATTAAAATAACATTTTCCATCTTTCTTGAACCCATTACCCTTTCTTGGGACACTTGGATTTTTTATTATTTTCACCTAAACAGCGCAATTTTTAGCTTTCATTGTTGCATCTGAATATTGAGTTGACTGCTATAAAAAGGCACAAATCCAATTAAAATAATTTTTCCAATTAAGATGATAATTCCAACTAAAATTTAATCAGTTTTAAATTAAACACTCAAAAATATCGTTTTCTTTCATATTTTATTCATGTTCTATTACGTAATTCTTTTTGAAAAGGTGAAACATAAGAGTTTGCATGTAATGGGTTAAATCGAGAAGGCAGTTTTATAATCCTACCATTGCATCCATTCTTTATTTTTCGATGAAATTGATTAACAATTCTCCATTTATATAAACGATATTGTCTGCAATTATATTCCGTTGATACTTTGCATTAATAATTATTAAAGCAAATTCGCATTATTTATTTACTGAAATGGTAATTTGCGATTTATTCGCAAATTCGCTTCGCATTTTCAACAACATGTTGATCATCATGGTGATCAGGCATGGTGATCAACTGGTGTTTTCAGGGGATAGCTGATTGGCTGTCCGGATCAGCCAATCAGTTGCCTCTTGCCCTAAAACCAAGAAGGACGGGGAAGGAGTCTTAATGAAACATTTAAAATTCGGAAATTATCTTGGAAACTTAGAAGCATCTACAGAAGTGCTGTTAATGTCTTAAATACGAAGTACTTTAATTCTTAAAGAAATCGCAAGAAATTTTTAACTTTAGCAAGAACTGAATTTGGGAATGGATGCAATAAATGAATAATATTTGAAACCTCATTTACGAAAAATATACGCATAAAAAAAATCAGAAAATTTACAATAAGAAGTATTAAAGCTAAAATAACATCGCGCTTATTCACAATATGTACCACCTAAAAACTATTAGTTCTTGAAATTTCACAAAAATTGCAACTTAATAAAAGCATTAATAACATGTGGATATATATATAATAAAAATTTCAAAAATTCACAGTTGCAAATAATAGACGATTGCGAATAAAGTTTTGATTAATACAAAACACAAGGATTAGCAGGGTCGTCTTACACAAAAGGTTAATTGGGCTATAGTCCCGAGACGCCACTGATCCGAAGGCACTTAAAAATTTAGTGTACTCCACTGCAAAATTTATTTAAATGTAATTTATATACGTTAAAAGTAAAATTATGAATTTTTATTTTTACTCTCCTCAATTTTTTTATTAGCTATGTATTTTCGTTGGTCCTTTAGCGTTTTGTTCCTAGTTGCGGTTCTGATGGTATGCTAAATTACTCAAGCCCAGGGCGCTCAAATTCATTAAGACGACCAAGAGGTTTAGTTACATAAAAGCAAACGAATTCTGAACTTGGTTTAATATTTTCTACATATAACTGAATAAATCTATTTGCACCACAGTTTCTCAACATATATATATAACAAAAGGACATATTTTACTGATATTATATTCAATCTATGCCAGATTCTGTTTTGCTATTGTCCCAACTGGAGGCACCACGACGTGGGTAAGAAGCCGCTGGAGAATTAAGCGGGTTCTCCCTTCTCCTAGAGGTGGTACAATAATGGGGGGAGGTTAAGTCCCCTCATTCAGTGATGGTGCGTACCTCCTTCGGGAGGATCGGGATGTTGCCGGTGATGGCCATTAGGACCCCGGCCTAAGTACTCAAGCTATTGCAGAAGCTGTCATTCAGATTACCCGATGCTACAGACAGGGCGGGGTAACTCAGTTTTCTGATTAATATAGAACCAAGTTCTCCCGATGGGGTTGACCACGTGTACGTGGACGAGAAGCCGTCGGATAAGTAAGTGGGTTCCCACTTCCTTAGTGGATACAGTAATGGTGTCATGTCAAGCCGCCTTTACTCCGATGACGGGACGTACCTCTTGGGGCGGAGATTGAGCCGAGGCCGGTAATGACCATTAGGACTTCACCCTCGGTTCTCGTATTAACGTCGTGATAACCATAATTCACTTGACCCAGGATGCCACGGCAGGGCCAGGATAGATCGGTTTGTGGTCTATGCAGAACTCGCCGAAAGGGACTTGCTAGAAGGAGAAGTCACAGCATAACTAAGCGGTTGTCTCAGCATCTATGGTGACATTAAGAACTGAACCGTTTAACTGCCCATTTCGCCCTATGATGAGCTGCATCTCAAACACAGTGCTTGCTGCATCGATTGAATCGATGTGCTCCAGATGGTCACACCAGACATTGTCATTCGCTTAGTTGCCTTCATACGCAGCGACTGCCGCAAGTATGAGGATGTGATAGCATATCTGTGCTGGATTCCTGAAATATTATACTAGAAGAAGAATTGTACATCTGAAAGTAGGGCCAGCTGGATGAGGTGGGCCATAATAACTTATTTTGTAGACAACACACATTAATTTCGTTAGTCATTAATGTTTTCATATAAATACGGTAGATGCATAAAAATTTTGAAGATTTCAGAAAATTTTAGCTTTCTACCATTTAAAGTAAGCGGAACAAGTCAGTGACAACAAAAAGGTGCATTCTCAGAACCGGTAATAAGGAAGGGTCGAGTATTTTATGTCTGGACTCCTGTTATGCCGACCTGCGATTGACCCTCTGGCAAAAATCAATATATACAAATAGCGCTATTTACAGAAATTCTCGTCCTTGAAGTTTTCTGAAACTTTTATGAAGATTCTGTAATAGGCAGAAAAATTTTGAAGAATCATAACTTTTGCGAAAAATTAGTCTTGTGAGACTTGGAAAAATATACAGTGTCAATGATGAACGAAACCATCACAACATAAGTTTCAAAATCCTGTTTTCCCAAACCCAAGTTTTTGTTAAAAATTCATGAAAGTTCATGTATTCATCAGAGGTTTATACATTTGTTGGCGACACCAATTTTTGAATGTACTTCGCCAAATGTAGTATTCTTGCATCGGCCGGGTTGTGCAAATAGAGCTGGAAAATGGTTCAGGACAGAACATAATGACAGTCATGGCTGGAATTTCAAAGAGATTGAAGACTGTTCAGAAATAAAACCTCTCTTCCATTTGGGCTGGAATTTCACGAACTGTTCGAAGGTTCAGAATAAAATCATCTAGGTGACTGTTTGAAGCTCTGTTGCAATCTAAGCTCAGCTTGAATTTCAAGCGAGATCTAAAACGAGAATTAAGAAAAGAACTAAATTACTGTAGACCAGATAAGAGTTTAAATGTGCACTGAAATACTGAAACGAAATATATTGATAATATTTCATTTTATTACAGTAAACCCACAATGATCCGGTTGGCATTGGAACCTATTTTCATTTTTCACGGTTATCAAGGTGATCTTTTATTAACTCAGGAAGTTAATTGGATTTAAAAAAATAGTTCCATTCTTAAACATTTTAATAGTAATGCGGTTAATTCTATGCATTTCAGTAAAAAGTTAAAAACAAAATGGCACAGTAAATGCATCCGAACGTTTCGCGTTGATCCCCGGGGGGGGGGTAGATTTTTTGAAAATCTTTACTAAGAATCATTGGGAAAATACAAAAGAAATAACGAGAATCAGTAACAATTTCGAATGCTCTTATTAAAATTGTTTTTAAAAAACGCATGCAAGAAGTTTAGTAATTAATAAAATAGTTTATTAGGTAGTGTTTGCGGACTTAATTTCAAATAGACAATTTTAGAAATCCTTGTCAAAATAAATGAGGTCACGAATTTAAATTTAGTCTCCGATTATCCGAGATGGTTACGGTCCCAATCAGCTTCGATAATCGAGGTTTTACTGTATACGCCACCAATTCGCAACTTCATCTGAAAGAGAAATTCCATTTACTGTCCGCCAAAGAGAGCTCTGTTCGCCAAGTTGTCTAGTTGACCGCGGTCGCTATAGCAATTGGTTATATTAGGGAAGATCAATTTCGAATAGGAGGAATCCGACCGAAGTCGGGGTTCTTGGCGCCAGTTTGCAGCGGTAGTTGATCATTCGTCTTCTCGGTTTTGCGGTAGTTGCACGTTCTTTCCCATTTGGAGCTAAATGCGCCAACGTAACAAATTTGAATGAACGTCTACCTACTCGAAATGGTTTCATTCTACGATAATTTGTTTCTATAGCGACTTCCTTCAACTGGCGAAGAGAGTTCTCTTAGCGGACAGACAGTATATTCAATATCGAACGTATTTAACGCCTCGTCGTGTCAGACATGCGAATCGAGTTACCGCAATTTAAAATTCACCAACAAATCCTTCACTGCCGTTTGTAATCGAAATAAAAATTACCTGGAATACTTAAACATCTCATGCACCCTTAACTTGCTATAAAATATATCCAGAAGAGAATGCGTCACTTTTAAATCCGCAGTGTATTTTCGTTTCATATAAATGTAAATAGTTACTTTCGCCGTTAAAAATCAAACATCCATAAACGAATATTCATACTTTACCTAAATATTTGCCAGACAAAATTTGGAAAGTACCACAATTTTACGTAAGATAAATTATTCTATGAGAATACTCAAAACAAAGCTCGTATTCGTTAGATTTAAATTCAAAAAAATTTTAATTCAATTTTAAAGCTTTACTTTTTATACCCTTTTTTTTACCCTTGTATTTGGTACGATACCATTTCACCCGAACTTGATTAATAAATGAATCGCTTGTTTAAAGGGAGAGAATCCAAAACTGTTCTCTCGAGGAAATAAAAAAAAAACATCCTATTTTTCTTATTTAATGTTTCTTTAAACAAAACTTCTATTAGTTTACTTTACATCAGTAGTTTAGGTAGTTTTAAAGCACTGATGAAACTGTGCGCGCTTCTTTCGTCAAACTGCTGATTCAGCTATCTATCATTTAAAATAAATTGACAAAACCTGATGATCCGTAGCCTAGCCCCAAACATTGTATCGACTTCTATAATTTTTATTTCATATGGAAGCTTATGACGTCTGGATATGTCGTCAAGTTTCGACTGCCCCTCCCACCATCACCAACCTCTATTTTTGAGATTTATTTCAAAATAAACTTTGGCAGAGTCCCTCAACCTTTACAACCACCAATTCGCCAAACTGCAAGTATAGCTACAGGCTATTAATATTACGGCCGAAGGCGGCTATTGTATAATTAAAGAAATAATTTCAAAATCTAAGCTAAGACCAAGAGATTTTTTATTAAAATCTGTTGTTTTAGGTTGATAGCATCAATTGCATACTAAATTTACATGTTGCGACTAGCTTATCGCTAGTGTGAAATACTGATGGAATGCTTGAATTAATCAGTAAGAATCAAACATTTTAAAAACAGATAGCAATATACTATCTTTTACAGTAAAATCGTAGCTATGGTTCTACTTGTGCTAAAATTCAGCATTCATGGTTCTGGTTCACTGAAATTCGGATAATAATTTGATATGATCCGAGAAATAATTACCTGCGTTTCATCCAGGAGAAGCGAGTTTCTGAAGACTGATCTCAGACATGGAGAAAATGGACGTCAAACAACTATGCAAGAAAATGACATTGAAGAACATCAGGAACCACCGCAAAGCATTCTCGACTGCTGTAACATGGATGAATCTGTATTCTTGATCGTTTTAACTTAAAAGTAGCCAATCCAAATAGAAGTAGAGTCCTTGCAATTCAAAACCTCTTGATTTCCAATTTCGGAGACACTAATTTTCTAGAATTTGTGTTAGAAACTGCAGTTCGGTACAAATCAGGAGCATTAGTTACCAAAGTTATCAGCAGGAGAGTAAATCTTTGTTTCTTCCGATGTGCGAAAACAAATCAAAATCTAACTAAATAAGGTGGAAAGACCCGAATGTCACATGGCTAAAGGAAAAGTGCGCAGACGTCAAATTCTGATCATAGTCGGGTCCGATATGCAGCTTTCTCAAATACAACACAGAAAAACCGAAAATTTCATCTTCAACTGAATTAAAACAAGTTCTTTAATTAGTAGCTTTTATATTCGTAAAAGTTTTATATATTTATCGTCATAAATTATGCAAAGTTCCAATTTTCCTACTTATTTAAAAAATAAAATTATTTAAATTTTTCTTACAATACTTAGTTCTTAAATTTCCATGACTAATTTCATCCGCGGGATTTAACGACGAATTGTGGAATCTTAAAATCTTCTTAGTTAGAATCCTCAAGATGACTCATTTCTATCACTTATTTCCGGCTACACGAAGGATTGCTAACAAAGACGACACGTGTTTGCATCAGTCTAAATTGTTTGCTTAGCGGCAATCTCAAACAGAATACAAACTGCTAATGGGAAATATAATTCTTCAGTACGTGGCCACCTTTCATTTAAATAACGAGAAAAATTTTTAAAAAATGAAAAATTTCCATCCTAAAATATATATGTGGATTAAGAATATTAAATATAAAACAAATTTAGAATCGATTTAGTAGTCAACAGATACTCAAAACTGCATGGAGCATACTAACGCATCAAAATGTCATACCATGAAGAACCGATTGGGAGAAAACACGAAATTTGTACATAATCAATAATTTTATATTCAAAACATGTACATCAAATCTCATATGGTTATACAGGCTACAATAAGAAGCTGCAACTTCTCGAGTCGCATTCTTGAACATCTCCTTGCCTTAAACCAGTGAGGTTCTTGAATCATGCCTATTTTAATGTTCTGAAAGAGTTGATGCAATAGCGCGATATTTCTTTACTTGAAGGAGACAAAGTATACAACCGACACCCAGTCACGATCCACAAATGCTAGAACAAGAGACAAATAAATAGCGCATGCGCCTAGAAAACATTTGTACCTGAAGGTTCGAAAGGAAAGTTGCACACATCGACAAGCAATATAATACGACTATTGCTGAGCACTGGAGATTTTCGGTTGTTGGAACCGATGGTTTCCCAAATCCTTTTCCTCGCGATGACGAACCTCTAAATGGATAGAAAATGCCCCCGTTCCGTTGCTTGTCTCACGTCCGCTTACAGTTGAGAGATTCGTCGCTGAAGATTGCCCTATTCGCGTGCTACACAGCTCTTTTTCGACAATATTACACACGTCCCCGAAGAAGTTCGCATTTAGCGAGAGTCTCTCGAAGGAAGCCTGGACGACATACAATCATCAATCAATAGACTTGAAAGAGTTGCCCTCGATTTCGGACAAGTGGAAACACCCAACAACCGCTGCAAAGAACTCCAATTGCTGATTACGAGATAGTTGAGGATCGAACTTCTAAGCTGAGATTAAGTGTGATTTATCGCAAGTCTTCCTGCTCCTATTCATTTTCTTCCTTGGCGTGTTGTCATGAAATCCCCCCATTTAAGATTCCTCCATGTTTAGCAGAGAGGATCTCCAGTGATACTCAGCCCCAAGATTGACATATACAATCTTCCGTTTGATATTGAATACGATTACCTGTTACTTTGTCTCGACACCCATGTTGCCGGCTACCATAGTTTGCCAATGCAACAATTTAACATATACGTGCTGATTTCGATGGGTATTTGCGAAGTAGAGTGCATGTTTCTTCATCGTATGCCATTTCTATGCAAGACAATCTTCTTTCATACGAGATTAAACGTCTTTTACACGTTGAGTGTCGCGGACGCCATTTGACACGCGCCTTTGAATCACACCTAATATCCGATATTAAATGACTCCTTCTCTACTATAGTTAAGAGATGAAGTGGTGATCTCATTAGAAGGTTTGATCACATGGGTGAGCTATGGCAGCTAAAGTGCTAATGCAAATGATAAACCTTTAACATATTTGGGTCCTTTATTTTCGCTCTGATGTGGTTACTACTGAATAATTTTCTGCATTCATGTGCTAAAGTTAGAGGTACGACTAATTATTAGAAGCTGTTGCAGATACCGAGAGATCATTTTGCTAAGAATCGTAGAAAGTTTGATACCTAATGTATATGGGAATCTTGTCAGATACATTCAATGTTTTGCTTTCGTAGTTTTCATCCTTATAGTCCCGAATGCAAGTTTTACCCGATATACGATTATTGATAGCCTAGTTTTAAGATGTGAAATTCATTTATTGTGAGGGGTTTAATTTCTTTCAGACGTAAACAATACGTCAGCAAAGATACAGGAACTCTATTGTCATATGTACTATAGTTTCAGTATCCATGTAAATAGAAAAGACTGAGAATCCTATCCTAACGCTTTCAAATGTGCTTTTATTGTTGGTTTAATTATGGAGGAGCTTAAAGCACAATTATTCATTTCCCTCTATTCGTAATTAAAGTCTAGGATAACCCTTCTGTAGAAAAGCAAAATTATTGTTAATCCTTTGTACTACTATTTTTCTTACAATCTGATCATTGGATAATTTAAGCGCTGAAAATTGTCCAAATTTT
The DNA here is from genome assembly GCA_013235015.1 of Araneus ventricosus. Lineage (NCBI taxonomy): Eukaryota > Metazoa > Arthropoda > Arachnida > Araneae > Araneidae > Araneus > Araneus ventricosus. The sequence continues at coordinate 41,355 of BGPR01013467.1, forward strand.
CTTCCAGACCTGCAAATTGCCAAGGGTGAGTAAATGCGAGTCCAAAACACTAAATGTAACTGTGCGAATTGGATAAATAATTTTGCTGAAATACGAAAACTGCACATATAGAACCGAAATATATGCAGAACGTGAACAAAACATTTTATATCAGAAACCATCAAGTGAGCTATTTAATTTCGGTTATCTTTTATCTCCTTAAATGCTCAATTTTATAGCGTGAAAGATTTTCATTGATATTTATTCCACCATCCGGAAAGTCAATCCTATATTCTGTTTTGGATCTAAAACAAGATAGTCGTACATACGGGATAAATTCATCAAGTACTGGAAGGCTGCTTTTAT